>JACXGI010002481.1:62331-73258 GCA_016801175.1 Esox masquinongy | reverse complement strand
AGGTGACTACCTCTTGAAGCTCATCAAGAGAATGCCAAGAGTGTGCAAAGCAGTAATCAGAGCAAAGGGTGGCTACTTTGAAGAAACTAGAATATAAGACATGTTTTCAGTTATTTCACACTTTTTTGTTAAGTACATAATTCCACGTGTTCATTCATAGTTTTGATGCCTTCAGTGAGAATCTACAATGTAAATAGTCGTGAAAATAAAGGAAACGCATTGAATGAGAAGGTGTGTCCAAACTTTTGGCCTGTACTGTATGTTAAGGTAAACAATCACAACCAATAGAAACATAATGCAGGATGTCCCTCACCTATGGTAGGTGTTGATCAGTTTCAGTCTGGAGTGTGTTGCAGTTGTGTTATCATTATTTAGGATTTAGACATATTGAGCAAGTTCCTGGGGAAAAAAAGGCATATTTAAGAGGGACAGTTTGCTCTTAGGCTTAAAAATTCATGACAGAATTCTCATTGACTCTAACTTATACCAGTTAATGCCTTGAGGATGAGCTTAGTTAAACGTTTGTACCCCATTGAAAATCTCAAATAGTGCCTTTAAATGTGCTGTTTGTAAACAAACACTATATAGTATAAAACATTTTTATAACTGTGATTTCAACATCACTGATGGCTAGTCCTTGCATCCATAGAGTTGTCTATGAATTTGAGAGTGGTTATACTTCTCCAGTCCCATTTCGCAGCTTTTTACTGAAACAGGACTGGAGAGTAACACTTTATCGTTTCAACTGCTGATTGCAACTTTAAAACAGGATTAAAGATCTTTTCGATATTACATTAAATCAATGACTTTGGGCACAAATAACCATCACCATATAATCTGAAGTTCTCTCTGGGTGCCATTTTCTCACTGCTCCCCCAATCTTTTTCTCAATGATTCAAATTCAGCCACTTGTCCCATCTTGTTGTGTTTGATCCATTGTGTGTTCTACATGTGTGTGTGTTCTACATGTGTGTGTGTGTGTTCTACTTGTGTGTGTGTGTTCTACATGTGTGTGTGTTCTACATGTGTGTGTGTGTGTGTTCTACTTGTGTGTGTGTGTCTTCTACTTGTGTGTGTGTGTGTCTTCTACTTGTGTGTGTGTTCTGCTTGTGTGTGTGTGTTCTACTTGTGTGTGTGTTCTGCTTGTGTGTAAGTGTATTCTACATGTGTGTGTGTGTGTGTGTGTGTGTCTTCTACTTGTGTGTGTGTGTCTTCTACTTGTGTGTGTGTGCGTGTCTTCTACTTGTGTGTGTGTTCTGCTTGTGTGTGCGTGAGCGTATGCATGTGTGATCTCTCTGTCAGGCTGGAAGTAATGCTGAGTCAGATAGAGAGTATATAATTACACATAATATGTAGGTGCCCGTAATCAGTCTGTGTCTTGGTACCTCTGCTAACAATCCAGTCTCCTCTAGTCTGTAGAACTCAACAGACACACCAATCATTCCAATACTCCCTCTCCCTCTGATATCAGTGAAGGGTTTGAATAACATTGACTAGACTTTTCTGATTTTAACCCCACTTCACGTAGCCAGGTCAGTCATGTTTAGGAGGCAGCAAGGAAAAGTGATAATCTAACCAGTCACCAGCAAGGTGAATAATCTGCATCTCTGAGCGAGGCAGTTAACTCAAATTGCTACCTGTATTTTGTTGTATATGATTATTAGGGTATTGGAAAAGGTAGGGTTTCAGTTTTCTGAAAATGGGCAGGGACACTTAACGTCAAGAGGAAGCTTGGTTCTACCAGTAAGGTACACGGACAGAGGAGTTTTGACTGGGCTGAGCGGGACCTGCCCTCCTGTCGCAATGAGGCAGCCCAGAGACCAGAGGTTGCACAACAAAAACGGGATGCTGTAATGGTTGACATTTTTGTTAACACTTTGCCTTTTCTCTAGTTTACAGTACACAGTTTGAGCCTCAGTGGTGGGGCTGAGGAACTATGACAAAGCCATTTATTGTCTTTATTTGCCTCTAAAACATGACAGGTTACATAGTTCAACAAACATTTCTTTCTGCTGACAGTTGTCAAAAAACCTGACCAAAACTGAGTTTTATCACTCCACCGAGTAAACAGAATGCAAAGGAATCCGACTCAACCAACCACTTGAGAAACAGCGACCCAGTGGACATGGTGGGACACCCTACTGAGCTAGTTAGAGCACCAACAAACCGAGTCTTCTCATATGAGTGAGTGGTTATGGAAGGGGTGTGGCTTCCACTGAACGGTATGCGATTGTGTCTACATGTGTTCAGACTGGAGCAAAATGAATTACCTCGAGGGCAGTGAAGTTAAGTGTAACGCTTGTTGTGTAGATGAGTTTTCGGTTGGATTAGAGAACTTCCACTGACTGACTCTCACTCTTGATGATGACAAGTCAGCCGCTTTGTCAGTATTGCTCTGCCTGGCGTTTCACATGGTTAGAGGTGAGTTCCTAAATTACGTGATGATCGTTGAGAACAAGGCTGTGGTGTCTGGCCGCAGGTCTGATGGTCTTGTCTGTCAGTCTGCCTCTGTCGGTCTGTTAGCCCTATCACATTATTTCCCGGTCAATAATCAATGACTCGGTTGAATCTGTGTGTTGCTGCTGGTTTATATGAATTCCAATAATTGAGTTATGCTCTGTACTATGCATCATTTCAACTGAGTGAAATTTAGCTTGACAATGTCTGAATTGCAAATCTGCCTCTTCATATCACAGAGCTAAAGAGAAACAAGTGTCCACACTATTATCTAGCCATTAAAATATTGTAGACATTTCCTTGAGCATAGATTTAATATATAGTTGTTGTTACTGTTGTGGAAAATAAATCCACTAACCGTGGGGATTAAACGCTTCAGGAAGCCAGTCAGTATAATGGGTTGATACTGACGTCTGTAGCACTGAAGTGTTCTACTACAGTATATTAGTGCCTGAATCAGCTTATTTAATTTTCTGATGACTCCCGCTAAGTTATTAACATCTGAATAGTGCTACCACTGACAATCAGACACGCACTCGCACAGAGGGGATATTTTTCAGAGGCTCCGTCGGCCGGTCACATGTGTTTTGGATTTGTTCCCGAGAAATATTTCTCAAATGAAATGTGCTGCGAGATGCATTATTCATGAGTTGTTGCTGCGCTGCATTCGCTGGGAAACCAGGCAACCGCTCAGTGTAATTAGCAAGCTGTATGTCTGGAGAGGCTGCAGCAGACTGGCCCCCTCCTCTGTTTTAGAGAACAAGCAGCGACACACACTCACAGCCATACACACTGGAGGAGAAACTCCCCAACACATGGTGAGCGTTGTGCTTTCTCGTGTATTCTTAGACTGTCTACTAAATAAAACCTTTCGTTGAGGCTGTTGTTGTTCAAATGTCTTTATGCCCTCGTCCCAGACCATAGGTTAATCTAGCTGAGGTGTGGTCCTGTTCAAAGGCCTTTATAGGGCTGCATGTGGAGGCTTATTTCTTTTCATTTCTTCTTTTCTTTTCCCTCCAGGGCATGTGACCACACCTTACTCTCTACTGCTACAGTCAGCCAGTCAGTCAAGCAGCCAGCCAGTTAGTTATTCAGTCAGTCAGTCAGCCAGTCAGCCAGCCTGCCAGTCAGTCAATGCGGCTCTGTTGGAGGACACCGCTCAAACTGTACATCGCTCGATATATGAGCATCTGCTAAGTGACACACACACACACGCACGCAACAGCTACAGCTAATCATTTCTCCATGTGAACACTTGTGCTTTGATGTGGTCTTCTGCTGACCGTCATGTTTTGGAGCAGTGTAACATCATGTTTTGGGGCAGTGTAACATCATGTTGTGGGGCAGTATAACATCATCATGTTTGGGGTCAGTGTAACATCATCATGCTTTGGGGCAGTGTAACGTCATCATGCTTTGGGGCAGTGTAACATCATCATGCTTTGGGGCAGTGTAACATCATCATGCTTTTGGGCAGTGTAACATCATCATGTTTTGGAGCAGTGTAACATCAGCATGTTTTGGAGCAGTGTAACATCATCATGTTTTTGGGAAGTGTAACATTATCATGTTTTGGGGTAGTGTAACATCATCATGTTTTGTACAACGTAGATCCCCATACATGGGACCAACTTGGAATTTCTCTGTTAAATGAGAAGACGTGTTTAGTGTGATTTCATGACTTTGGTGACATTTGGAAACACTCCATATTTTGCAATAAAATGCATTGTAATGGTTTTGAATTGGGACATGTTTGAGATTTCAAGGTCTTCACTCTTGTCTATACACTCCCCACGCAATGTGAACCGTAGACACACACATAGCATATTTCATTTGTATCTTGTTGGTCCATTCTGTGAGAGATAAATCAGTGTTGCATGCAGGCATGATGCTCATAATGTTGCGGTCACCCTAGTCAGGTGGAACTGAGCTGAACAATGGAGGGAAGGAAGAAGAATGAAGGGGAACAAAGGATATATAAAGGACAAAGTAACAGTTTTATTACAGTGTTATCAGCCTTCCACACGGCTGGTCATAAAGCAGACAGCAAGACAAGATCAACAGAACCAACAAGGCCAGTAATATGTGTCAAACCAAACAAAGCAGCAGGACGTGTTGAACGTGTGTCCAACGTGACAGACTGTGTTGTTCTATGTCATGAATAGGAGCAGTAATCGGTATCTTTGTGGTGCAACAGATAGAAAGACCCGGAGACTGGGCATGGTACTGCCAGGAACCTCTCGACACGATGCCATATAATCACAATATGATGCCTTTTGTGATACTGTGTAACTTTATTCTGCAGTTTTGTTGAGATTTCAATTTACATTGCTCCCTTTGTCTATTGCTGAGGGAATACATGAGAAATATGGAGAAACAGACAAAGTGTTTGGAGATCAGTATCGATTTGAGATCTGCAAAAATCATGTTGTAATACTCTATTACTCTATTAGCCAGGGGACATGATGCATATGAGACCAGTGTGGTTGGTGTCAGCCTGTAAGTCTCTCCCTCTGTCTCTGCCCATGGGGAGCGTGGCCATCAGGCCTGGCTGTGCCCGTCACTAGGGCACCGCCCACTGTCCTCACCACTACAAAGATACTTATTATCACACTGTTTACTTTAGGGAGCTGGAGCGATACCTCCACAGATGCTGAGACATGGTATATGTGTGTCGAGGAAAGTGTGTGTCTGTGGCTCGATGACAACGTGTTTGCCTGTGAATAAGGATTATAGTTTGTTTTTGCATGTGTTTTACAGAGAATGCAAATGTATTAGGAACTGTTTGTGTCATGTCTGTGTACACTCCTGCCTTTGGCCATTCTTCTATCCTCTGTGTGACTACAGTAATGTAATATCTCCATTTAAATGTCAGTTCAAGGGCTTCATTGGCATGGGAAATAATTGTTAGCAGTAGATTGCAAAACAAGAAAATTAATAAAACACAGCTTTGTGAAACAAACATCAGAAATGCTAGTTAAACATTACACCCACACACACGTTTGAAAAGGATGAAGACATTATAAATGTTATCCAATTAGCAATGTACAGTGTTTTAACAATGTGAAAATACTATGAACGGCAAGGGAAAATAAAAACATAGGTAAATATTAGATTTACAGTGTTGTATAGTCTCCACTGGTTGACATTGTGTCATGGCAACTGGTCACTAATCTTTCTGCTGTGATTGCTCATTGCACAATTTTTCCTATGGGATATGTGATTTGTTTTCAAGTTCTTGTGATTCTGTTTGATCTGTTGGAAATATGTGGTTATACAGTTGGCAGGAGATTAGGAATTGCAGCTATGTTTCCGCCTTACTTTTTGGGCAATGTGCACTTAGCCAAGTTTGCCTACGGAAGCTTCAGTATCAAGGCCATTGCTGTACATGATCAAGGTTTTTCTTCATGTTGAGCAAGTCACAGTGTTCTGGTATTCTGTCACTGTGTACTCTGCGTTTAGGACAAGGTAGCGTTCCATTTTCATTTTGGTTGATCCTATCCAATGTATCAAATAGTTCTCTTTTAGTTTTCTAATAACTTGGTTGGTACTGTGTTGCTCTTCTGGGGCTCCGGGGGGTCCGTTTGGGAACAGAGCCGCAACACCGGCGTTTTAATGAGGCTTTGCTCTAGGTTAATCTCAATACCGGTAGACGCAAGCTGTAAGGTTTGAAAATATATCTCCTTTACATGGGTGTGAAATTTAACAGCTGAATTCTGGATTTAGGTAATTAGTGGGCATAGTGTGAATTATGCTGTGCTGATTTCTCTACGTGGTGATACAGAATTATGCATGTTGAGTCTAAAAGAGGTGTTTAATTTTTCTGAATTATTGGTTGGTAGACCCCAGACATCATTTCCATGGAGTATTTTAAGCAAGATGCCCACTGGGATGTAAAGTGGTATGTTTTTTATTAAGGCATATTCCCTTCTTGCCTTGTTTATCAGATCATTCACAGGCTTGTTGACATTACTTGTTCTGATGATGTTTGGGTTCAGGTTAAGTGTACTTTTTATACTCTGAAATAGACAGACTCTAAAAACTTTCTGTGTAAAATATACAGCCTAAAACTGTCTGTGTGGGTTTCCATGTAAATCAGTACCTGTAGTTGGGCATGTTCTGATGTGTTCCCCTGACAGATAACACCCTGGACTAGATTAGCATGGACCGCTACATTTTGTATTTTAGGGTTATCTACTGAGTGAGTGTAAAGCCAAAGGAATGTGTGCTTATGGTTTCTATGCTTGATAAGATGTTATCAGGTGAGGAGAATAACTTCTCATTATTCACCTTATTCACTCCAAGGACCGTCTATGACTAGAGTTAACCTTCAGACCAGACTAGACCTGTCTGAATGTCAGTTTTGTCCCTTCCACTGGTATAATGATGAGTGTATACAGAAGGCAGCTAAACTGGAGGCTACCGGCTGAATCCAGTGTTATGGACATTTCGTTTGCATGTAAAGTCCCAATTTTGTATCTCAGAAGAGCCTATCTATATGCAGTGTGTGTCCATTGCATGTGTTCGGGGAAGTTAAACCCCAAACACATGCAATGAAGTATTGTCAGGTTGGAGAAATAGCTACTATTGTGGATGTTATGTTTTAGTTAGATATATTAGCATAAAGTCTGTAAGTTTGTAAGTTTTATGGAAAAAGTATTATAATTTTAAAGAAAAGGCTTGGCAGAACACAACAACAATGCTTCTGAAAATGTTTTTCTATATTACATTGTAAGCCTGAAATAATCAATTACATTATTACAGATTTCTTTCTGCACCCCCACAGACCTTTTTGATAATTCGGAACTTTTCTTTCTGGTTTCTTTGAAAATGATTCATTTTATTTTGGATGCTGTGATTGAACTTCATGTGGAATCTGGCTTCTTTCTGTTGACCAGAGACAGGTTGGCTCAGTGGCTGGGTGGGTGGTGATGATGAGAGGCGAGGGAAGGGCACATGCCTGTAATCACTGCCTCTATGGGCTGATCTGGGCAGAACTGACGTTAAAGAGGATGAGCAGAGCAGCTTAGGATGGGTGGATATAAGGGAAGGGGTCGGTGCGGAGGTTTTTGGGAGTTTTTTTCTGTCTGTTCTCTGGGACCTGTGGGTGTGGAGGGCCTGGGTGGATATTAGTGTTTTTGAAAGCCATCTGGTTGCTTGGATAGTGGTGGGTGGATGTTTCTGAACATCTGTGAATGGTCTGCGTGGATCCTCCACACCCTGCACACAGACACACAGTTAGTCAGGCCTGGAGACGCCACTGGAAGGATGTGGTACAATTGCCTGTCAACAGCTCAAAACACATTTTTGTTTTAATAGATTATATGCTAACAATTTTCACTTTGTGACTGTGCAATGTAATGGAAACCATTTATTGTCAGCAAACTAAAATTATTGTCTGAGATAAATCACCTTCTCCAAACCTTGATTTGTCCAAATAATGATGAATCACGATGAAACCAGGAACTACTTGTGCTCACAATCGCTTTATTCTAGGTTTACCTTGACGGATTGCCACAGAATCTGCCCTTTAGAGATTATGGAAAACAAACCTCCTTGCTGTCACAAGGTGTCCTTGGCAGTGTGAAAGCCCCAAAACTGGGGCTAGTTTGGCCAATACGACTTGCCCAGGTGAGGTTCTATAGCACGGCTTGTCATGGTAGATGAGAGGGAGCTGATTGATTTAGGTCAGGGGACAAAAGCTCTGTTACTCAATCCAAAGAGCAACCCGTAGTCTTGGAGAGACATCAAATCTCTTGATCTGTCTCATTATTGCATCTGTGAGAGCATGGACAGTGCCATTGAGGGCATCTTAATTTTGAGGAAGTCCTTTTTCATCTTTTCAAATAAAATTAATTGGTTAATCCCTCTTAATGAGCTGGTTGTATGACTGAGTATAATGTGATCATTCTTAAATGCTTAACACCTTGGAGGTTAGTTTGAAACGGTGGAGGATCTTGATGGGGATGTTAACGCTAAAACCTGTTATATTCAAGTTAAATCCTCTATTCACCTCTATGAAGTAAACCTCTTCATATCTAATGTCTCATCACCTTATCTCCTCACAAGTTTTTACAAACATCTGATGGCACAAAGGAAATGGTAGGTGTTCTGGGCATGTTTCAACTTTTACACAGGCTGTTATACATGATCCAGTTCTAAACAAAACAAGCCATTTTGGAGAAATGAGGTGCAGTGTTTTTTCCAGTTCATACCTGAGTGTGTTGAGTGGTTTGTAACAGCTCACTGTGAGTCCTTTGTAGGGGGAGATGGGTCGTGATGGTTGCTGTGTTTGATTAACTGGGTTACTGAGTGTGTCAGTCCTCAGACAAAGGAGAGTTTGTTCCTGTGTCTCCCTGTCTTCCTCTCATACAGGCCTGTAAGGTGGCATTCCACTGAAAGAGGTCTGTTATTATTTGATTTTCTTACTTTTTCTGTGAGAATACAGGAAGTATATTAGAATGCTTTAATAGAGATTGAAAACAGGAGGGTGTGAACTCTCATATCTAATCTTCAGTAGTGTGAGCACACTTTGGTTTGTGTGGACATAATTTTTGCAACATAATAATTGTACTGTATCCAACTCAAAGGAAAAATATTTTCGCCAGTCGAGACAACTCATAGTTTTGGAATGCCCATTGGTGGGTTTGATGAGCAGAAGTCTTTCTTTCTGCATCTTTCTGTGGAGGACATTACTGAAAAATGAGGAATTTGTGAGGTGCGAGGGTGAAAAAAGTTGAGGGAAAACGACTACACTCATAGTACAATTATCAGACTTTATCGAAAGCTAAATGAAAGAGATAGCACCGACACGGTCGACAAACAGCAGACACAATGCTCCGTGAAGTGCCAGTGCAAACAAGACATACACATACACACACTAATGAATGATGAGGAGCAGGTGTGTGTAGGGTGCGCTGCTTCCATCACTCTTCTGTCGGTTGTTAGTACACCTGCGAAGTGGAGCGCTGGAGAGGTAGAGGGCCTGTTGTGCTACACGGAGCAGTCGTTACAGAATATGCACACTTTGCGGCTGAAAAGTGGGACAATTTGACAGGAGAAGTAAAGAAAGCTCATTGATGACTTTTATTTTCAAAATATAGATCCGTAGTTCTCCATTACTGCTGTCATAGTGGACAAAAATCTTTGTATAAAGAAAAGGGCCTTGTTTATTGTCTCCTCAGATAAGCCTGGTGTAGTGATGTTGAGCTGTGACTCCTTTATGTGTGGTGATATTGAGTTGTGACTCAGTATAATGTGATCATTCTTAAATGCTTAACACCTTGGAGGTTAGTTTGAAACGGTGGAGGATCTTGATGGGGATGTTAACGCTAAAACCTGTTACATTCAAGTTGATTTGAGTTTTGACTCTGTGTGTGGTGATATTGAGTTGTCACTCCTCTGTGTGTGGTGATACTGAGTTGTCACTCTGTGTGTGGTGATATTGAGATGTCACTCTGTGTGTGGTGATATTGAGTTGTCACTCCTCTGTGTGTGGTGATATTGAGATGTCACTCCTCTGTGTGTGGTGATACTGAGTTGTCACTCTGTGTGTGGTGATATTGAGATGTCACTCCTCTATGTGTGGTGATATTAAGTTGTCACTCCTCTATGTGTGGTGATATTGAGTTGTCACTCCTCTATGTGTGGTGATATTGTGTAGTCACTCCAATGTGTGATGATATTGAGTTGTCACTCCTCTATGTGTGGTGATATTGAGATGTGACTCCTTGTCTCTACGTGGTGATACTGAAATGTGACTCCTATATGTGGCAATATTGAGTTATGATTCCTCTATGTGGCTATATTGATTTGTGACTCCTTTATGTGTTGATAATGAGTTGTGACTACTTCTGTTGCCAAATTAGGTTCCCTGATGCACCCTGGCTAGCCCTTTGTTTAGCCTGTACATGCCATGTTTTTTTCCCATTTCATTTTAATCACTTTTTGACCGTACCCCTTTTTGATATTATTATAAATCTTTTCATACTAATTCTCTGATATGTTGTAGTTACTTTAGACCCTATTTTACATCACATACTGTAACATGGGTCAGCTTAAGCAAGGCTGTCTTCTGAATGTTTTCAGGTCCAAAAAGTCACAATCTGACCACTTAGACAAATATGTATGTAAAGTCTTCAAATTAAAAGGTTAAAAATTATTGTAATCAATTGAGTGCCTGAAAAATCAAATGAGTAGTGGTGGTGGTGGTGGTGGTGGTGGTGGTGGTGGTGGTGGTGGTGGTGGTGGTGGTATTTGAGTCACATGGAGGGGAGGTAGTGGTGGTAAATGTTTTTCTTTTGCTGGGCAACTCTCCTGAAGACAGCCATTGGCCCACAGCCACCACTCAATGAGGAGAATATAATGGATGCTTTGGATAAATCCATCACAGAGAGGGAAGCAGGGGGGTAGCTAGGCTGTGCTGTATGCCAGTTAGGGAAGCAGGGGGGTAGCTAGGCTGTGCTGTATG
>JACXGI010002481.1:10728-62231 GCA_016801175.1 Esox masquinongy | reverse complement strand
GATCGCACTGGTGTGTATCTATGGCCTCACGGAGTTATCATATGTCTTACGAGCTAATCTATAGCCTACCACTACTATAATAAAAAGACTCCGTCTGAACCACCCAGGGCCATTGACTTTATGACTCACGCTGTACCTGATATTGCCTTGTTATTAGTGTATTATGGACCCAGTTGTAAAACAGGACACGGAGTGACGAGGGCTGTTCCTGCTCGTCATTAGGAAAACCACTCAGACCTGATATGTCTTCCTGTGTCGGGCTACCTGCTGCTCTTCCTAGAGTTCCAGGTCTGCCTTCTAGAGGACGTTCCAGGTCTGCCTGGTCGGCTTCTGGAGGGAGGCGTCAGAGTAGAACACACAGACCGAATGGCTACGGTGCATTCTGCCTGTCTGTTCCCCTCTGCGCAAAGCTGCTGTAACGTCTTTGAAGAGGGGCAACGGAGCATTTAATTGGGTTACAGATCTGTTTTGGCGCTCGCAGGTCCGTCAGGTACCGCTAGAACCTGGGGGAACATAGCGCTCGGCTCCACTCTGCTCCCCATGTAAACCTCAGTCACAACCGGTGGACATACTGTACCTACACTGTGTTTTATATAGTGAACAGCCTGCAGGAGAGATGCTAAACCCGTAGCCTCATAATCTAAAGACAGTGGAAGGAGAAGTGGGACAGTGGACCTTCTTGTGTTAAAGTTGGAAACAATGTGATTCTGCTTATTTCACAGAGGAAGTGGGAAAACAAGTTCTGTTGTTGTTTGTTTTAAACCTCTCCATGTTTTTCATCCTTACAGAGAGGAATCAGTTGCACCATGCAGTGCTGAACTGAGCTGAATCCAGTCCAACAATCCTCATCTTATCTGCTGACATCACGTCTTAGATGGAGCTAAAGGTGTGGGTGGATGGAGTGGTGCGCGTGGTCTGTGGCCTGTCAGAGGAGACCTCCTGCCAGGATGTGGTCATCGCACTGGCTCAGGCAATTGGTCAGTATCTTAATCAGTCCATCTTACTCATTGGGGTTCGGGCTTTTTCCAGACAAACCCTGACTCGCCCTAGCAAATATATTTAAAATCAATTGATGGCAATCAGTTATGATAAACATTCCACCCATTTGATGGAAATGTATTTTATATTGTCTCCACCTTTCCAAAAACGAAACCAGAGTGAGAGCAGCTGCCAGGACATTACGTTGTCCTAATTTCTGAGTCCTAATGGAGTAAAGAGTTTTGTGTAGCCATGAGGAATATCCCAGATCCAAAGAGAGGGCAATAAGCTCATAACCGAATAGATTTTGGAACTTGATGATACCATGTTTTCTTATGTTCTTTTTCAGTTTTGACCGACTCTTTCTCTTCTTGCCATAGGTCAGACAGGTCGCTATGTCCTGATCCAGAGACTGAGGGACTCAGAGAGGCAGCTGTTAGCCAATGAGAGGCCCCTTGAGTCCCTTGCCAAACTGGGCCAGCACAGCAATGATGTCCAATTCTTTTTGCGCCGCACGGGCCCCAGCAGCAGCGATGGACCGGGATCTGGCTCTGGTTCTGGTTCCAGCCAGGACCAGGTCTCCCCTCTTCCCAAACACCTGGAACCAGAACCACTTAAACGCAACCAGCCCAAGAAGTCCTTGACATTCAACCTAGGGCCCTCAACCTCTCCCAAAACCAAGCCAATAACCCGGAAGTCTCCCCAAGCTTCACCAATTCAGAGGGCCTCACCCAGCCCTGTTCCTTCCCACCAAGCTCGCTCCCCCTCCCCACATCCTCCCTCTCCCTCCCCACATTCTGCATCTCCTCCTGTGGGCCCATCCAAGGAGGAGGTGTTTCGGCAGGTTCTTCAACAGCAGGAGAGGTTGAGGGCTATTGAGACCCAGCTAGAGGCCCTGGAGAGAGACTCTCGGTCCTGGAACAGGGCCTCCCCAGCTCCCTCCCCTGTCCCAGAGTCTCGTCTCCAGGAGGATATAGAGACTCTAGAACAGGCAGCCAAGAGGAACCAGGCTGAGCTGTCTCATGAGACGTTCTGGGAAGACGAGCTGCAGATAGAGGTGGAGCTAGAGAGGGGGATGAGGAGGAGGCTGGCGGAACTCCATGCCAAGATGGACGACTGCGGCCAGCGACTCCACAACTTTGCGTCTCGCTCCGCCCAGCTGGAGCAGGAGATCCAACGGGAGAGCCTGGGTGGCAGCACCCAGGCTAGAAGGTCCAATAAGGCAGGGGATGAGGAGTCGCTAGAAGCGATGAGAGCAGAGCTACAGAGCCAGGACAGGCACAGCAAGGAGCTGGAGGTGGAGATAACAGAGACAGACAGGGCGCTGGGGAAGGCTCAGTCACTGCTGCAGGTAAAGAGAGAGGGCGGGGCCTTGGGGAGAGGGCGGGGCCTTGGAGAGAGGGGTATAGCTCACTCTCCTTACCCCAAACTGCCACCCAGTACTCACAACAGTATTGTAGCTCAGTGGTTCCTAATTAGTGGGTCAGTGGTGTTAAACCGATTCAGATCTGGAAAACCAAAAAAATTACAGTATTTAGTCACTGAACCATGGTCTGCAGCTTAATGACCCTTGGTTCAAGCAAACAGTTGTTTGATCCGGATCACAGGAAAATGTGAATTGCATTAAAAAAAAGAAATATGGGAACATGGTGTCTACTCTCTGGGCAGGCCAGCACGATGCAGCTAACACAGAACGCTCAGAATGCAAATACAGCTATGATCTCTGACTCCAATGGTGATGGTAGAATCTATATATATTGGGGTCGAAAAACCATTGTTGCTACATTACAGAATGCTTTTTGACTCAAACAAACGTTGATAGACATCTGTAGTGGTGTAATGGTGGGCTGTGACCGCCTTGTTTTTATCCGGATTGGACAGGAACACTCCCCCACTTACACATTGTTGCACACATGACTCATATGACATTAATGGTTCCTTTCCTTGCATTCTCGTATCAAAGAAGTTGAACCATATGAAAACAGAATAAATGTTATAAATCCATTGCACAAGTGAATTTATTTTATTGGCTTGACCTTGCCACTCAGCAGGTCTATCAGTGTTTGTGGAGACAGTGTTGTTGTGAGGCTAGGCCTGCTAAATAAATGCCACACATAATGTCTGTGGTATGAAACACATTAAAAACCATGAAAAGATAATTAGATTTTGTCTGTGGTCTATACGGTAATGATGACACTCATTTAGTCACAAGTTGGCCTGTGAACGGTTCTCCAAGAAGGATGGTACTGGACTATAGCTTGCTGGTACTGCTATGACAGCTGATATAGAAAATAATCGAAAGGTTTCGCTGCATGGCACACCTTCGTAAACCACACACACACACACACCACAGACTATCTGATAAATGTATTTCTTTGTCTGTGTGCATACACGTTTTGATTGGGGAAAGGTTGATGTTTGCATGACACATGGCTTCTATCTCCTCTTCCACACCGTTCAGTTCAAATGGCCATTTATACAGTCAAAACATGCTTTACTGAGTGCTAAAAGCTTTTGATCTTTGTAGTGATGAATGGCGACAATGTTCAGCAAGCAGTGGATTTCTAGATGTACAGTACCAGTCAGACGTTTGGAAGCACTTCAAGTGAATGGGTAGGTTTGTCCAAACGTTTGACTGGTAGTGGTGCTGTACGTAATGGGAGGCTTTTCTTTAATGTTGAGAGGTTGACCTCTGAAAATCTTGTTGACATTGCTGCACTCTTGTGGTGGAAATATGACTTGCAGCCTTTAACAAAGCAAATTGTTTTGTGTTTCTGCAAGTTGGCACTATATTTGTAGTTAATTTATATTCCACCGAAATACTTCATTTGCCTATTTGAGAAGTAGTCCTAGAAATCAAAGGAACTGATTTGTGCAATTGAATGAAAATATATATTTTTTAATTCATAATCTATATCTAAATACAAACCTTGTCAAAATTGTCCTGCGCACATTTCACAGTGTTAAACACATATCAGATTTTTGCCATCTTCATAGACTGAGCGAAGGTGAATGAGAAGATCTGTTTAACCCAATTTTCAACACCTACTTTATGTTTATGTAAATCACTAGATTAATTTTTTTAGTGATTTAGGAACTAGTGCTCTGTTTGGGATTGGGAGTGACAGTCCCTAACCCCCCCCCCCCCCACGTCCTTCCACAGGAGAAGCAGGAGGAGTTGGAAGAGCTAAACAAAGAGTTGAGGCAGTGTAACCTGCAGCAGTTCATCCAGCAAGCGGGAGTTCTGCCGACACACACACACTCACGCACAGACCTCACTGACCAACTGGATCAACTAGAACTGGCTGACTTGCTACAGGAAGGATATAGGAACAGAGGTACAAATATACACATTAAAAATAAATGCACAATTTAAAAGTATTTGAATTATAAACGCAACACTTTTGTTTTTGCCCCCATTCATCATGAGCTGAACTCAAAGATCTAAGACTTTCTCTATGTACACAAAAGGCCTATTTCTCTCAAATATTGTTCACAAATCTGTCCAAATCTGTGTTAGTGAGCACTTATCCTTTGCCGAGATAATCCATCCACCTCACAGGTGTGGCATATCAAGATGCTAATCAGACAGCATGAGTATTGCACAGGTGTGCCTTAGGCTGGCCACAATAAAAGGCCACTCTAAAATGTGCAGTTTCACTGTATTGGGGGGGTCCGGGGGGGTCTGAAAACCAGTCAGTATCTGGTGTGACCACCATTTGTCTCACGCAGTGCAACACATCTCCTTCGCATAGAGTTGATCAGGTTGTTGATTGTGGCCTGTGGAATGTTGGTCCACTCCTCTTCAATGGCTGTGCGAAGTTGCTGGATATTGGCAGGACCTGGAACACGCTGTCGTATACGCCGATCCAGAGCATCCCAAACCTGCTCAATGGGTGACATGTCCAGTGAGTATGCTGGCCAGGCAAGAACTGGGATGTTTTCATCTTCCAGGAATTGTGTACAGATCCTTGCAACATGGGGCCGTGCATTATCATGCTACAACATGAGGTGATGGTCGTGGATGAATGGCACAACAATGGGCCTCAGGATCTCGTCACGGTATCTCTGTGCATTCAAAATGCCATCAATAAAATGCACCTGTGTTCGTTGTCCAAAACACACGCCTGCCCATACCATAACCCCACCGCCACCATGGGCCACTCGATCCACAACGTTGACATCAGCAAACCGCTCACCCACACGACGCCATACACGCTGTCTGCCATCTGGCCTGTACAGTGAAAACCGGGATTCATCCGTGAAAAGAACTCCTCTCCAAAGTGCCAGACGCCATCGAATGTGAGCATTTGCCCACTCAAGTCGGTTACGACGACGAACTACAGTCAGGTCGAGACCCTGATGAGGATGACGAGCATGCAGATGAGCTTCCCTGAAACGGTTTCTGACAGTTTGTGTAGAAATTCTTTGGTTATGCAAACCAATTGTTGCAGCAGCTGTCCGGGTGGCTGGTCTCAGACAATCTTGTAGGTGAAGATGCTGGATGTGGAGGTCCTGGGCTGGTGTGGTTACAAGTGGTGTGCGGTTGTGAGGCCGGTTTGATGTACAGCCAAGTTCTCTGAAACGCCTTTGGAGACGGCTTATGGTAGAGAAATGAACATTCAATTCATGGGCAACAGCTCTGGTGGACATTCTGCAATCAGCATGCCAATTGCACGCTCCCTCAAAACTTGCGACATCTGTGGCATTGTGCTGTGTGATGGAACGGCACATTTTTGAGTGGCCTTTTATTGTGGCCAGCCTAAGGCACACCTGTGCAATACTCATGCTGTCTGATCAGCATCTTGATATGCCACACCTGTGAGGTGGATGGATTATCTCGGCAAAGGTTAAGTGCTCACTAACACAGATTTAGACAGCTTTGTGAACAATATTTGAGAGAAATAGGCCTTTTGTGTACATAGAGAAAGTCTTAGATCTTTGAGTTTAGCTCATGATGAATGGGGGCAAAAACAAAAGTGTTGCGTTTATAATTTTGTTCAGTGTATATGCGCGCACACACACAGACACACTTGAAAAAGTAAGTACACAAACTAGAAAGTTGTCTTTTTTTAATGTATTTGGACACACGGATATTTGGGCTATCATTGATATAGGTAACCCAAAAGTATATTTTACTGTGCGATTTTATTAAACAAAAATGCTGATTCAAAAATACAACACCATCTATTGAAGCTAGGGGTGCACTTATTTTTTCCGCGCTATGAAATTGTATTTCTGTTGATTTTTGATAAATGAATGATTGCAAAGTGTAACCTTTCATTATCGTTTGTTAAATTAGTTTACCTCTATCTGTCAGTAGTATTAGGAGTGAAGATCACATATCCGTGTGTCCAAATATGTTACAAAAGACAACTTTACAACTTTCCTTGTACTTTTTCACATGGCGGTTATACTGTATGTATATATATATACATACAAAAGTGAGTACACCCCTCACATTTTTGCAAATATTTGATTATATCTTTTCATGAGGAAATGACACTTTGCTACAATGTAAAGTAGTGAGTGTACAGCTTGTATAACAGTGTAAATTTGCTGTCCCCTCAAAATAACTCAACACACAGCCATTAATGTCTAAACCGCTGGCAACAAAAGTGAGTACACCCCTAAGTGAAAATGTCCAAATTCGGCCCAATTAGCCATTTTCCCTCCCCGGTGTCATGTGACTCGTTAGTGTTACAAGGTCTCAGGTGTGAATGGGAGCAGGTGTGTATAATTTGGTGTTATCGCTCTCACACTCCCTCATACTGGTCACTGGAAGTTCAACATTGCACCTCATAGCAAAGAACTCTCTGAGGATCTGAAAAAAAGAATTGTTGCTCTACATAAAGATGGCCTAGGCTATAAGAAGATTGCCAAGACCCTGAAACTGAGCTGCAGCATGGTGGCCAAGACCATAAAGCGGTTTAACAGGACAGTTTCCACTCAGAACAGGCCTCGCCATGGTCGACCAAAGAAGTTGAGTGCAAGTGCTCAGCGTCATATCCAGAGGTTGTCTTTGGGAAAAAGACGTATGAGTGCTGCCAGCATTGCTGCAGAGGTTGTAGGGGTGGGGGGTCAGCCTGTCAGTGCTCAGACCATACGCCGCACACTGCATCAAATTGGTCTGCATTGCTGTCATCCCAGAAGGAAGCCTCTTCTAAAGATGATGCACAAGAAAGCCCGCAAACAGTTTGCTGAAGACAAGCAGACAAAGGACATGGATTACTGGAACCATGTCCTGTGGTCTGATGAGACCAAGATAAACTTATTTGGTTCAGATGGTGTCAAGCGTGTGTGGCAGCAACCAGGTGAGGAGTACAAAGACAAGTGTGTCTTGCCTACAGTCAAGCATGGTGGTGGGAGTGTCATGGTCTGTGGCTGCATGAGTGCTGCCGGCACTGGAGAGATACAGTTCATTGAGGGAACCATGAATGCCAACATGTACTGTGACATACTGAAGCAGAGCATGATCCCCTCCCTTCGGAGACTGGGCCGCAGGGCAGTATTCCAACATGATAAAAAACCCCAAACACACCTCCAAGACGAGCACTGCCTTGCTAAAGAAGCTGAGAGTAAAGGTGATGGACTGGCCAAGCATGTCTCCAGACCTAAACCCTATTGAGCATCTATGGGGCATCCTCAAACGGAAGGTGGAAGAGCGCAAGGTCTCTAACATCCACCAGCTTTCGTGATGTCGTCATGGAGGAGTGGAAGAGTACTCCAGTGGCAACCTGTGAAGCTCTGGTGAACTCCATGCCCAAGAGGGTTAAGGCAGTGCTGGAAAATAATGGTGGCCACACAAAATATTGACACTTTGGGCCCAATTTGGACATTTTCACTTAGGGGTGTACTCACTTTTGTTGCCAGCAGTTTAGACATTAATGGCTGTGTGTTGTGTTATTTTGAGGGGACAGCGAATTTACACTGTTTACATCATCAAAACAAATGCTATTTGTCATAAGCCCCAGATACAACGGGTGTGCCCTTTACATTAAAATGCTTACTTACAAGCCCTTTCCTAAAAATGATATTAGTAGTGATGACATAACAGTAATAATATGATCATACTTGCACAATTGTAAAGGTCTACAACCTGACCTGAAGAACAGTTTCACCATCCACCATCCACCACACACTTCACCTGTAATGGTAAACAGGAGGAAGCCCAGGAAGGCCCCACTGTTGAAAGAGAGACACAACAAAGACAAATTGGACTTCACAAAACCCCATATAAACAGAACTAAATCCTTCTGGGAAAATGTCTTATGTACTGATGAAACAAAATTGGAGCTCTTTGGCACTTCATTGTGTGAAAGGCATCATGAAATAAGCTGAATAATGTTTTTTGGAGCACAGTGTACAAACGTGTCCAGAAACTGGGTCTCTGTCAAAAGTTGTGGGTTTTCTAGGACAATGACATGAAACATGCATATTAAAAAGCACTCCGGAATGGTTGAAGAAGAAATGTGGACATTTCTGTAAAGGGCCAGCAACAAGTCCAAGTCCTGATCTCATAGAAAACCTAAAAAAGAAGTTAAATTTGCAGGTACAGCAGGTAACATTGCAGAACTAGAGTGGTTTGTAACTTAAGAGTGGGCCAGGATGCCTGTAGAGAAGGTTAAGGAAGTGTGCCAATGTTTAATTTTAAGCGTGCTAAAATGAATTTTGTCAATGCCATTTATAATAAACCTAACTTTTAGTAAGACAAATGTATTCTGCAGTTTGGAAATGACAATGATATTGTGCAAAAACCAAAAGGTTATTCATTTTCTACTGAAATGATTTTTAAATACTGCAATGGTGTGAATATTTTTTGGCCTGCTCTTGCTCTTTTCATCAGGAGTAGGACTGCTCCCCACAGAGTCGCCTCCTCGCCCCACCGCCAAGCAGTTTTTGGGACACCCCCGTAACCTACAGAACCCACTGGTTTCCAGCCTCAACCCAGAGGGTGTGTATGTGTGATACTACCTGCTGCTACCCGCCTGGTCGCCCTGCCTTGGCTTGACTTTTTTGGGCCTTGCCTGAGCTTCTGTTCTCGTACTCGGGGTGGAGGTCTCTACATGGAGTCCCTGGACCCCTCCATGACCCAAAAGCTTCCTTTAATACCCCTCCTCTGTCCTGTTCTAATTCTATTTGATTCTAATGCTCTCCGGTTCTCTGATAATTCTGGTTTTCCATGATATTGGTCTATCAGCAATTGCTTTTCAACTCTGCTAACATCTTACTCCGCATCTCTCCTCTTCTCTTCCACCTTCTCTGTACCTTACTCACTGTCTCCCTCTTAACCACTGCTTGCTCCTTCGTTCTGTTTTTCTCTACCCTGTGTTGTGGACTAACATTAGCTCTGGCTCCTACGTCTCGCCTAACTCCAGCTGTACTGTAAGGACTGGTGCAGCTGGATTGTTCCTGATTGCCCCCAGTTTATCACCCTTCTTCCAGTCGGTCCAGTGACACAGGGTCTCTCCACCCTCAGAACAACAGGCCCGTTCTCCACAGACAGCTGTGTCTGAACACAACCCCACTGTTACACTGTCACCATTATTTCTGGAAAAAAGAGCGGGCCTCCTTTGAATGCAGAAATTGAACTAGAAAAAGTATACGTTTGTACTGCTTACTGACAATAAGGTTTAATAACAGAACATTCTTACTGTGTTGTAAGGTACAGCTTTTTTATATTTGTGTCTAAGAGGCCCTTTCTTTCTTTGTTTGGGAGATGACTTCCATATTGCCTTGTATGTTGGTGAACTATGACTTCCAAAATAGAAATCAAGCATTGTACAGTCTCTTCTCTTCCATGGGAGGTCATAAATATTTCCAACATGCATGCTTCCTCTGACTCAATTCGGTTGGATAGGCCAAAGTAAAAGTTACTGCAATTTTCCCTATCAGTTATTACTTTTCAGAACATTGGATGGAAGGATGCATTTCAGAAGTATTTAAACAGAGCCAACTTTCTAAGAGTGATGCTGGGTTTCCTCCTAATTGATTGAAATGGGCTTTGTTTGTGTTAGTGCGAGCAATCTTCTGCTCCATTCTGTTTGCTGTGGCATTTTGGCTGTTTCTTTGGCTTTAACTGGGATATAGAGGTAACATGCTTCTGGGGAAAGTTGCCCTTCACCCCAGACAGATTTACATGTCCTTTACCCAATACATTAGTGGGTTAAAAACAAACATTTCTGAATCAGGGGTTCAGGCTAATTTCAACCCACTCCAAGGACATGTTTTATATCTTCATCTACCAAGCTCTCTTATGCCTTAACAGGAACATGTTTTGAGAAGTGTTATCCAAACCAAATGAAGGGAGACATCATCTCCATTTATTTTTGTGTGTCTTGCAGTCGTGACATCCAGAGAATCGTCATGGAGATAAAACAAGGGACGGCAGGGCCAAGGAGATGTTGTTAATTGTCGTCTTAATGTCTATTTAACCCTGTCTGTCACTATGATTACCACCCAGATTACCACATATACATACTGTATATACCATAGACATATATTTACACTGCTGAGTAGCTCTATATGAAATGTAAAATAATTTAGAAAAATGTTTACCTAGAGAATTATTACTTTGTCTATGTATTTAAATATAATAAAATATGGTGCATTGTGTTCTAGATAATATGGTTGTTGTTGTTTTGAATTACTACTTTAAATCCTCTGTAAGACATATTTTAAAGAATGGGAGAATCCAGTGACATTTGCCTTTACTTGCATACAGGCCTGGTTTAGTGATGCAATAAGTTGTGACAAGGAACAGCCACTGTTGGAAATGTCCACTCTTTTCATGAGCTGCATTTGTTTAATACATAACGGATTTATGATTGTTATACATACATTTATGAAGGATGCTATGAAGCTGTATTCACTGGTTCCAGCAGGTCCTCCAAAGCACTAAGAGATTGTAGGTCCAATAAATACATTACACACAGGTGGCTCATACAGACCTTTCCAAAATGTCTCCCTTGGTGAAGGGAAGAAGTAATGCACACATCCTGGCACAGGCAGCTGTGGGGTGATGTAATACAGTACACACAGAGTACGTGTGACCTAGCACTCTTCAGCTGCTATGGAGAAGCTACTATGCAATGCTGACATCAACTCGGGAAGACGGCTGAACATAAACATTTTATGCGTAGTCATTGTCTACTAAAGTACTTCTTCGTACCATATATTCTCTACTTCCCTGGCTGCGGTGCCGACCTCGGCTCTTATTTCAAACCACCGTGTCATGGTATTTGAACATGGAATAAAAAAGGGAACTCATTCACAAAGCAAACATGATAAGAATGGGAAAATAGGGACAAAAACAGTACTCAGGCTTTAACAGACAAATATGCAAATGCAATCAATTAAAATCCGTAAAATTTGCAATGACAGTCCTGCAAGTGGAAAAATCACGTCTGTCCACAGTTTGTTGATCTGTAACAAGGCTTATTAGTGATGTCACTAATAAACAGTGAGCTGATCCTGCTATGATATCATATCGTAAACAGTTAGTTGACACTGGGACAACTAGCCATTCCCCCTTCACTTTTCTCTGGACCTGTCACATGACCCACTCCCCGATCACTTCCCTAGCTGCACCTGTGTCACATGACCCAGTCCCACACGTCTCAAACTCTCTCTGTAGACCTGTGTGAATAAACAGAGGGACATAAACCACCACTGTGCTGAAACAAACACTGTTCAGCTGCTCCACAGCTCTGTAAATGATTGTCCTAGCTACCAACAGTTAAAAATACTATGAAAAAAATAACCTTCCCTGTGCCACAGGTACATTTCTCAGCTTTTTCAATCCTTAAGACTACTGACTTTGCTCCGTTGGAATTTCTCTTACACACCAGTATTAACCCTCTGTGGGTTGTGGGATTAACAGACAACCTTTGTTAGTTAGAGCTACTTCAAAGTGTTACTAAGTGTTTTGATATTCAGATTATGTGGAATTGGATTATGGTGATAAGATCAGGACATGTCTAGTCTGTCTGGGGCTAGATAAGCCCCAAATCCCTACAGTTCCAATAGTCTAAACCGATAGGAGAGGACAGTTTTTTTTCTTTATTGAAGTTCACCTGGGAACTAAAGCTCTCTTTCTCATACAGACACAACATGGTTTCATGACTTTCCAGACTAAAATTTTGTTTTTTATATTTAAAAAAACAACTGTTTTCCTAAACCCTACTCTAACCTAATAGCATAATGTCCATGCCTAAACCTAAACCTTACACAGAAACCGACAAAGCATTTAGAAAAGTCAGGACTTCACCATGTTTCATTACTTTAAATAATCAAGACATTTTGCTAAATGATTCTCCTAAAGAGTAGGGAAATAACTACACACACAAACACACATAGGGACACTGGGCACAAATGGAACACTTTCACACACATTCACTTACTGTCATCAGACTCATGGGAGGTTAAATGTGAAAGGGACACAACACAAAAACAAGGCAGAGGAAAATACATATATTCCCACCAGGATTATAACACTAACAAGCCTTCCGGGTCAGAAGCAGTGTGGGCACATCCAGTGTATCTATAATCTTGGGAAATATGTGTGTTAACCTCTCCTGTTCACACACAAATGCAAGCAAACACACAGCCTCACCCCCTCCAAATACAACACTCTACCTGATGAGGGCATAATAATTACTCTCAAATACTATAATACTTAACATGGATCCTCTTTCACCAAATCCACAGAAATGTCCCTTAGACATGAAAACTTGATAAAATTACAATCAGAAGAATTAATATACATCTAGACGGACTATGGGTAGGCACCAGAAAGAGTGGTGAACCTGTTTAAATACAGACCTAGCATGGCACCTACCTACTTGGGTAGATCTGAAATTTTTTGACAGGTATAGGCAATCTGGTGGAAGCTCCACTTTTGCCATATTGCTTATACTTGGTCAGTAATTCCAGATTTACAGTACACATGTGGCTGGGTCTTAGGTAGGGGGCTTGAGGTTGTTTGTTGCCAGGGCCTAAGTGTTCTGTAGCCTTGCTGCCTGCCTGCCTGCCCGTCTGTTGATAGGGTGGTACCCTGAGCAATATGCACATTCATATCAGACCGAGTAAGCCTTAGTTAATGGGTCTGACATACACCACTTATCTTTATATTGGGTATCACTCTGAGTCATCCAGGAGGCAATAAATACTAAAGCAACACATGTTTTTTTTTATTGTACAGTATGAAATAAAGAAATATACTTGATTGTAGGCTCGTTCAATAGAATGTTTATTTTATACACTGTCCTTGGTTTGGAACCATGTATACAATGATACAAGGAATAGAGTACTATCTGTGCTGATTAGTGAAACACACAGACAAGTCCAACAATGCCAGAGAAATACTCACCGCCAGCAAAGTCCCAGTAGTTGGCATCCATTGCCTCTGTCAGACTTACAGCCTAGAGATTGAGTATACAGTACTCAGAAAGGCCACAGAGAGGGCAGTAAAAATCGAAAAAAATAATTTCCACATAATAGGCGTCGATAGCACAAGTGCTTTTGGATATACACTGCATTTAGATGTGTCTGGACAGCTGTTCCCACGACGGCGGAATATCAGAGAAGTCTACCCAAAACCAGGTTAGCCGCTGTCACACGCACAGTGGAACTGGGATAGGCGCAATGTACGTTAGTCAGTGGCTTACCTGATTTCAGATTTCTTAGATATCATACCATGCTAAAACGAAGAGCTAAGGGGGAAAACACCATGGTATTATTACACAGTAACAACACATTAAAAGCATAATAGTATAATTGTATTTTATATCAGCATGACATATAAATAGGCCCAGCTAAACTTGATTTCGGCTTAAGAAATTTCACAGAGCAAGTTATCCAAAATGTGTTTTTCGAAATTATGAAAATAGCTTTTGATTTGAAAGTATATGCCATCTAGTTGACTTGTCAGGCCAGTCCTTGACATACGAATTTACATTATCGATATAATGGGACTGTAACATATTTAGCATGCTTCTCTTTTCATCTTATCAGTCAAACTTAAAATATAAACTATGGAAGTAATTCTAGAAAATATACAATTAAACACATTATCATAGACATTACATCGAGCTTTTAAAAAAGTGGAAGAGCTCACAATTATGAAGAGAATAACACATCAGATAAAGAGATACAGTCTACTCACCAATCACCCAAGTTTTCTTTTTGAACAGATCATTTGGAAGATAAACTACTCCTAGCATAGCTCTGATGAGTTCCACACACTTTTAGGAATGCAAACGGTAACTGTTTTCTCAAAAAATAAGCAGAATATATTACAAGTTAGGGTCATTTAAGAATATCAAGAGTACACCACACCAACAGAGAAGTTCAGTTCACTTGCGCTTCCCTTGCCCACTCCCCTGCATCTGCAACCTG
Source organism: Esox masquinongy (assembly GCA_016801175.1). NCBI lineage: Eukaryota > Metazoa > Chordata > Actinopteri > Esociformes > Esocidae > Esox > Esox masquinongy. The sequence continues at coordinate 47,855 of JACXGI010002481.1, read as the reverse complement.
ACCTGCATATGCAAATCATACACATATTGGCGTCTCGTAAAGCCAGTGGACAGTCAAAATCCTACTGTAAAGCCCGCCCAATAAAGGCAACTATCGAATTACAGAGTCTAGTGGGTGTGCTTAACACCGCCAATGGGTTTGATGGATTTCACTGAGTTATAGTTGGGGTGCGGCGCGTTCATTTCTGCACGTCTTACATTAGGAATGAACCATTTTCACGTCATCAATTTCCTGCCATCGACCAAAAAAATGTGAAAGTCGTCGACGACATGACTCCCACAGTCTAAATCCGGTGAACTATGATGAAAAGTTAGTAATTGGAGTCAAGGGACGTGTACTTATGGCGGTTTTGCGAAAGAGCGCTCTACCCGTTAAACTGAAAGTGGTTGAACTCTTCGCTTGTGTACAGTGTTGCCATGAAGCGATTGTGGTTGTGCACGTACCAATGATGCTGCTGCATGACAGTAGGGAAAGTGAGAGAGAGCGAGAATGCCACAAACTGTATGATCTGGACTAATGGGGTTGTGCAATCATACAGTATTTAGGTTAACTTACGGACCAAATTTAGCTGTGCTGCAAAACGCAAAGTACTCTGTTGGTTTCTGACACACGTTTTAAACTTTTAACAGATTGATTCTCACACATACTATTGAATAGAATATTACCTGTAAAACGGTCTCCTATTCCAATTGACAATTCTTCATAATCATGACACAGGCTATTTCTAGACAAACACCCACATTTCTTTAATTTTTGAGGCACTGAACTTCTCAGAGGGGTTCATGAATACACTTCATTCACTAAATATTTTCGTCGTTATAATATATGCTTATTATTATCAATTATTGATTATTATTAATATGAATTCAACAATCAAATTGGCTCATGAATAAAAAAAGCATAACGTTGCATTTGCCAAGCTTGTGCAACGGTCTGCGCTATGCGTTAAACTGTTCCGTACTGTATGAAATTTTCACCGCCACTGCCTAAGGAAGCTTGTAGTTAACTTAATTCAAATGTTAATGCAATCCCACACTGCATTTACATTGTCCACTTTTTTCCTGCATTATTTCAGTCAATATAAAAATTAAAATGCAATCATGTGATTTGCATTTTAATTTTCATGTAGGCCTATTGGTATGCACATTCGCGGTCAATATTAAAATGTTAATGAAAAGCCATTTGGCGTTTCATTTTCAAAGTCATGCCCCGGTTTGTGGTTAACAAAATGCAAATAATTCAAATGTGAGAAATAGGATACAGCGCCACCCTTGGCAACTGAATTTCCACACACTAACGCTGTTTTCCTAACTCAATGAAACTGGCATTGCAATGCGATTGCATTTTCATGTTCTACGGCCCTGTTAGTCATTCTCCGAAGGCGGGACACTGTTCAACGTGCCAACCCCAAATAGGCAGGCTACAATCATAGATGTATGGGCACAGTGAACTGCAGGGTGCAAGCAATGTTGGATTCCACAGATCATATTGAAAGCAATTTGATTTCCTGGTCAGATGCTCATGACAGAATTTTGCTTAAAATGCGAATAAAAACAGTATGCAATTATGTGCAGTATGCAATGATCACTTATCTCTATATTTAATTGAAAATAGTACAAAGACAACATATCAAATGTTGAAACTGAGAAAGTTTATTGTTCTTGGAAAAATACATGCCATTTTGAATTAGATGCCAGCAACACGTTTCAAAAAAGTTGTGACAGGGGCATGTTTACGACTGTGTTGCATCACCCCTTCTTTTAACAGTACTCTGTAAGTGTTTGGGAACTGAGGAGACCATTTGCTGTAGTTTTGAAACTGAAATGTATTCCCATTCTTGCATAATATAGGATTTCAGCTGCTCAACAGTTCGGGGTCTCCTTTGTTGCATTTTTTGTTTCATAATGCACCAAATGTTCTCAATGGGTGACAGGTCTGGACTGCAGGCAGGCCAGTTTAGCACCCGGACTCTTTTACTACGGGCCATGCTGTTGTAATACATGCAGAATGTTGTTTGGCATTGTCTTGCTGAAATATGCAAGGCCTCCCCTGAAAAAGGGTGGCAGCATACGTTGCTCCAAAACCTGTATATATTGTTCAGCCTTAATGGTGCCGTCACAGATGTGCAAGTCACCCATGCCATGTGCACTAACGCATTCCCATACCATCACGGATGCTGGCTTTTGAACTGTGTGCTGATAGGAAGCTGGATGGTCCCTCTCCTCTTTTATCCAGAAGACGCGACGTCCATGATTCCCAAAAATAATTTCCAATTTTGATTAGTCAGACAAAAGGACAGTTTTGAACTTCGCTTCAGTCCATCTTAAATGAGCTTGGGCCCCAGAGAAGGCAATTCTGGGTCTTGTTTATATATGGTTTCTTCTTTGCATGGTAGAGCTTAAACTTGCATTCGTGGATGCAGCGATGTACTGTGTTCACAGACAATGGTTTTCGGAAATGTTCCTGAGCTCATGCAGTGATTTCCACTACAGAATCTTATCTGTTTTTAATGCAGTGCTGCCTGAGGGTCTGAAGATCACAGCCATCCAATTTTCTTTTTTGGCCTTGTACCTTGCATACAGAGATTTCTCTGGATTTTCTGAATCTTTTAATGATAATATGTACCGTAGATGATGAGATCCCCAAACTCATTGCAGTTTTACATTGAGAAACATTATTCTTAAATTGTTGCACTATTTGCCTGCGCAGTCTTTCACAGAGTGGTGAACCCCTCCCCATCCTCACTTCCGACAGACCCATCCTCTCTGGATTGATCTTTTAATACCCAATCATGTTACTGAACCTTTGCCAATTGACCTAATTAGTTGTGTGATATTCCACCAGGTTTAGTTTTTTAGCATTACACAACTTTTCCAGGCTTTTGTTGCTTCTGTCCCAACCTTTTTGAAACGTGTTGTTGGTATCAAATTCAAAGTGGGCATATACTGTATTGTTCAAGCAATAACATTATGTAACACAATTTCTGTTCTTGGGTAGTGTTATTTCATAATTTCTTATGCCTAAAAAGTATAAAAAATGGCTATCATTTTCCACAAACTTTGCTTTTGTAACCAGGACAGCCATATTTTTAAATGATCAGTTATCAAAATATTGTTATGAAGTATGGGTTAAATTGCCTGTTCGTCACATCCTTCAATATCCAATAAATATTATTTATCAAATCGCATAGACTTATTTGTACCAATCTTGAAGATGGATTGGATACACTTCCTGGTACATTGTATCTTTAAGAATGTTACGGGATTTGAGTGCGTTCTGCCATTTCCGTCACTCCAGCCGGCGGTGTCACTCAACAACAATCGTAGACTGAGAAATTACTCCCATCATGTCACTCACAGCCGTTTAGGGTAGGTTTTAATGCACTATGTACATTTTTAGTATCTCTACATTAACGTATAATCTCATAATAATAAATGGGCAAAAGCATATGAACGTCCCATTCACCAACCATAACGACCATGCAAGTTATATTTAGACCCAAGCTGTAGCAAGCTATCATAGCTAGCTGCTAATAGCTTGCTAACCACAGTGTCTAACGTAGCTAGCTTATTCTCCTGGGTTGAGTAGCTCAAGAAAAACAAGATCCTTTAACGTGCACATTTTCATGCAATAAAGTGACGGCAGTTAGTATGCTCGCTAGGCTAGTTGTCGAAAACGTACTGACAGTATTTACGTTGACTGAGTGGTTTTTATGGGCAGTGGGAAACTCCTGTCTCGTGCAATGTTGTTGTTGAAGCGACAAGCAGCTAACGTTAGCTAAGCAAGATCAACAGAAACCGTTATCTGGCTAGTTCCCTAAGCAACTAGCTTTGAAACCACGAAACGTAATGAAAATGTAGTTATACATAAGGTTCTCTTTCGTTTTTCTCTCTAGATTGTGATTATAGGTCTGGCGACTTATCTAAACTAGCTGCCTTAATCTTTGTTAGATGTCTACCAGCCAACTGTCAACTCAAATGCTTGCTATCTTGTACTTTTAAATAGTTCCCTCATTTCATGCAGTGAGGTAATGGATATTTTGCTTTGTTTGTGCTTGGTACAGGTGAAGAGTTGTTACTCATTTTAATTTAACGTCTCTTCAGCTCACAATTCTCACTTGAAGAGTAACCTTTGGGATTTAGTTAGAGATTGGTGGTGGAGGCTGTCTCTGATGTTCAGCCATGGATGAAGAGGACAGCCAGGATGAGCTGATAAACCGTAATGCCTCCCATGGGAAAGGAAAGCGACCAGCAGTGTGGGCAATCTCAGGTATGGAATAATATCCCATTGAGGCCTACCTTTGTAATGAATGACTCTCAATGCATTAGTCAATCTCCCCTCATTTCTACTGCTATTTAAATAATACTTACTCATATAGTTTATTTTGTCAATGTGTAGATGAAGACAGTGATGGAGGTGGGGAAGAATCTGAGGGAGTGTCGGACAGTGGTGGTGGTGGGGATGATGATGATGATGATGATGTTGATGACGAGGAAGACAATCTTGAAGAAGATGATGATGACGATGAGGAAGACGACGACAGTGATGGTAACTGACAGTTGGTCCCTTTTAGACCCTAAGTATAGATAAGCTTTCCACTTGGGTTTCATAACCACTGATCATACCATATGCCTGCTTCTCAGATGGAGAAGAGGAGGACGCTGGTGAGGTGGTGGTGGGCGCAGTGGGGGGAGTGTCTTCTGAACTGGCAGATTTAAGCTCAGATGAGGACACTGAGAAATGCCCCATCTGCCTCAATTCTTTCCATAGCCAGCCTGTGGCCACACCAGAAAGCTGCGAACACTACTTCTGCCTTGACTGCATCCTTGAGTGGTCCAAGGTAGGTGGATAATATCAGAGGGGTGAAGAAAACAGTTCAAAGCCTTTTACTCCAGTGTTGAAAGATCTAGAAGACACTAGTGACAACTCACTTTCTGTACAAACTGAGGTTTTGTTAAAACAGTCAGGAAGTGTTGAAGTGTGTCCAAATTGTGTGTTTCGTCTTCCCTCAGAATGCGAATTCCTGTCCTGTAGATAGAAAGGTCTTTAATAACATCTACCTGAGAAAATGTTATGGCGGGAAAGTGCAGAAAATGGTGAGTTTAAAAAGTTCAGGCTTTTTCTTTCTCTAAATGTGTCTTACCTTGGTCATGATTTAAAGATGCAGTCCGGGACTTTTCTGTATAACAAACTTTTTTTGAAACCTCCAATGGCTGGATATGTTTTATGTGCAATATGTTTTTTATATGTGCCAAATCTAAAAAGAAAAGTACAATCACTGTCATACCTCAATTAGCCATGAAATTCTAAGTTTGAAAGCAGTACTTTTTGACATAGGCCTAGGGCTGAAATCAGCACATACAATATATTACTTTTTTTGTCTTGACAGCGATTAGCAGCATTGCCAAAAAAAAACTGTAATTCATCTTTAATGTTTCTGGATGTTTTAGTGGTGGAACTGAGGGTTTTAGTGGTGGAACTGAGGGTTTTAGTGAAATAGCTTCTTCATTTGGCATGATCATTTGTCATGAAGGGTGTTTGATGTATGTAGTGGCAAAAACCATTCTAACAAATTACTTTGTATCCAAATATGGATAATAGATAATTTAATTTAATCATTTTCCTGTCCTTGCTCTCTTTGCGTGATGTTATGATTGAGTGCAGATCACCGTGCAGAAGCCTGTGAAAGAGGGCCAGGAAGAGGTGATAGACCTAGAGCTGGAACAGACTAGCTGTGAGGTGTGTGGGGGGAGCGATCGTGAAGACCGTCTGCTGCTATGTGACGGCTGTGATGCAGGGTGAGACACAAGCTACATCTTGCCGTTATACTGTCATTTCTGATTAACTAAGAATTCCAAATGGTTTTACCACTGTAAATCATTAAACATTTGTTTCTATGGCTGGTATACCATGTAATACCATTACATTGTTTCTCATGTTTTTGCTATGTTGTGATCAAATCCTCCCTAATAGGGGTATAATGGTATACGTACCGAACTGTGGTACAGGACTCCATCTGTCTGCACTGTGAACACAAACGCGTAATATGAATGAAAATAGTTGGTACAGCCCCGTTTCTTTCTGTGTTGCTTGTTTAAACGAAGGGATGGGGTTATAACACAGATGCACACTTGTGTGACTTGTGAGCTACAAACTTCCCAGTTCCCATGATCACATTGCAGACCAAACAGTGCTGTAACACAGTCTAGTACATATAAATGTACAGTTAAAGCCCACAATCCTAAACTTTGGTACACTACTGAAGGTACCACATGGAGTGCCTGACCCCTCCGCTGGATGCTGTACCTGTTGAGGAATGGTTCTGTCCGGAGTGTCTAGCCAACGGCCGCCATTTAAGTAATCATTCTCACTACTTGACATCACTTTTTGTGTAAAGTGCACATAAAGTAAATTATGGTAAGTCATTTAATCGAGATCCTAAAAGCCCTATGTTCCTCCTCCTCTGGGGCTTCAGTGGAGGAGCAGAGCGACACAGAGAGTCTGGGCAGCACCCGTCCCACCACAAGCCGCTCTCGCCCTCCAATGGCCGGCCCCACCAGAGCCATCGCTCGCACCCAGCAGAGCGAAAGAGTCCGTGCCAGCGTCAACCGCCACCGCATCACCCAGGCACGCACTGCACAGGTTTGGCATGACGCGTGCTGCATACTACTGACTTCTCTGTTTTCCCTCTGCAGTCTGCTAGTGTCAGCAACTTACTATCCAGCACTGACTGAGTAGCATTGATATGAAGTGTTGTCTTGCCTGTCTGCTTTAGATCGTTATTGTGGCCCAGTCTGAGGTCCTGTGCACTCTGGATCGGGTGTTCTTCAGGAGCCTCTCTGTATTTTGCTCTGTTCATCCTTCATTCAATCCTAAATCCCGACCAGTCTCCCAGTCTGTTTTGCTGAGTAGCACCCACCAAAGCATGATGCTTCCACCACGCTTCATCGTAGGGATGGTATTAGCCAGGTGAAAAGTGGTACCTTATTTTTGCCACATGTTGTGCTTGGCATTCAGACCTTATAGTTCGCTTTTGGTCTCATCAGACCAGAGAAAGTTCTTCTGGAGTGGCTTCTGTCTAGTCATTCTACCATAAAGGCCTGATTGATGGAGTGCTGCAGAGATGGTTGTCCTTGTGGCACGTTCTCCCTTCTCTGCAGAGAAACTCTGTACCTCTGTTGGTTTGGTCATTGGGTTCTTGGTCACCTCACTGACTAAGGCCCTTCTTACCCGGTTACTTGGTTTGGCTGGACGTCCTGCTCTAGAAAGAGACTTGGTGGTTCCAACCTTCCGGTTCACAATGGAGCCAACTGTGCTTCTCAGAACTTCTAATGCTTTAGCATTTTTATATGACCTTCCTTAGATCTATGCCTTGACACAATAATAAAAAAGAAAAAGTAAAGGAGTCTGAATACTTTCCAAGACAACTGGACCTGGTGTGAGGGCTCTATTTTAGACTGGGGAACTGGGAAGATCCCTATTGTATCATGTTTTGTATTGTGGTGACAAGTCTACCAGCTGTGTTAACTGCCTGAACAGACCACTCAGTGGCTTCAACACAAGCTCCTCTTATGAAGACCAATAGTGATGCAGTTTATCTTCTATGAGCCCGAAGAAGTTGCATGTTGTTGACATTCACCTTCTGTGTACACCTGAGGGATGTATGTACATGTTGCCCGGTTCTGTGCCAACTGCTGTTGGCCTACATCCCTTTTTGGTGACACTTAAGTGGGCAGAAATCCATTTTTGATAGAAGTGTCTGTAAAACTTGATTGGTCAATTTTGATGTCTAGAAAATAGTACAGTGCTTTAGCGCAGACCGACTTCTTCCCATCCCAGTGACCACTGTGTCTAATATGTTTTCAGATCATGTCTGCTTGCCGTCTAGGCACCAAGCAGTTTAATTCTGAGTAGGCTGCATGATAATGTATCCTTCCTGGGCTGAAACGTGTATGTCTGTGGAGTGTGGTGTCACTTAACATTTAATTAATTTAATTTGATATGCAGGTATAGATCAGGGTAGTTCTGGAGTGCAGACTGCCTTTCATTGGGGTGCATGTAAAGGTGATGTTTAGTAAAGCATTATATAGTCCCAGTAGGGAGCAGACAACCAGTAGTGATCTAGTGTTCTTCTGCTCTCAGATCGCCCCCAGTTTTCTGATGCCACAGTCCACCTGGCTGGATGAAACCATCAACGCTGTTGTGGCAGGACTCAACACAGCTGTTTACATACGGGACCTCACACCCCGTGCTCCATCCAGCCGAACACGCAGGACAGGTGAACACATTTTAAGGACTGTCATTGTACTCATAAGTCGCGTTACAGTTGAAAGGATTTGGAGAATGTAAAGTTGATGGACCTTTAGACACTCCTGGGTCCATTCACCTAGGCTACTTATGACCTGACACAGACCAGCACCTTGCCTGTTGCGTCCCTTGGTTTTAGACACACAGTGTCCCTATATAGGTTGTTAAAAGAGATGTCTACATTTGCTTTGTCCCCACAGTAAAACGCAGGAAAGGGAAGAGTAAGAGGTCCTGGTCTGCCACGGGTGGTAAGGGCAAAGCTGCAGGCACAGGGGTGAAGAGGAAGAAACGAAGAGGAAGAAGGACCAAGTCCAGAAGGAAACTGGTAAGACTTAATATTTAACACGTGCAACATGAAAATTACTGGGTTGTCAAGCAGAGCTTGAATTATGGTGTATGGCTCTTCAATGAATCATGAATCAAGTGGTAAAATGGAATTTGTCGGGTATTCCCCAAGAAAACCCCAGAAAAAGATTGCCTTTGAGAATGTTGTAAAGCAACATATAAATACAAATTAATCTGGTACTAATGTGCACATTTCAGATGCTCTTATTGTGAGGTGCATTAGGTTGGGAACCAGAATCATTGCCTTTGGACTTTAAGACAAAAAGTTCCATTATAGTTTAATCTGACCACATGGCTAACATAAGTTTTTTTGGGGTGTATTTCAAACAGGATTCAAGATGAGCTTTCTAAAGTAATGGCTTCCTGTTTAGCGACCTTCCATACAGGCCAGATTTGCAGAGTGCTTGGGAGTGCTGTTTAACTTGTCCTAAGTCTCTTGGTAGCCTCCCAGTCTCTTACTTGCTCAATTTCTATCAAAATGGTTCAGTCTGTGTGTGTCTGTGTATATATGTATGCGCGCACACATAAACAGATCAAACCATTGTCCAGAAACCGCAACAGGTACCAAATCATGGTTATGGTGAACCGGTACATACTGCAGAAGCCTGTGACATAATGTCAGGTGTGTATCATTGATCATGTTCAATATATGCGTGTTGCTAGGTGGTGAAGAAGGAGCCTACATCTCGTGGTCGTATAGCTCGTAGCCTGGGGATAGGGAAGCCCCAACGTGGCTCGTCTCTTCCGTCTGTGTACCGGCCTACAGAAACCTCCCTGGGCAGTATGAGAGCTGACATAGGAGCTGCTTCGCTCTCTGTCTACGGAGACCCCTATGATCTGGACCCCTTTACTAACAGGTCTGTGTAGGTCTCAGCCACAACTCACTGCCATTACACGGTTCTTTATTACTGTGAAGAGTGGATTATTCAGGCTAATAAAAGCATAACGCTGAACATATAGACGACCATATAAAAGGACCCACCATGAAGTGAAAAATGGTGGCAATTGACTCCAATCACTGGTCTGAATTTTGATTGGCTGTTCATCCCACCTCAGAGAGGATGACGAGGAGCAAGCCATGTCCAAGACATCACTGCTGGAGGCCAAGAGACGTGGGTTATCACGCTCTGCCCTCCGCTCACACCAACCTGTGGCTCGGCCTATCACTGCTGGCCTCTCCAGGTATCACCCCTCCTCCTACGCTATGCTACCCACAACCTTGGCTGCCTATGCTGGATCTGTTTAGCAAACCACAAAATGAAATTCTCACTAACAATTCTAGAATAATAATACAAAAATAGATGAAAAGTAGATTATGAGAACGATAGAACACTGTATCAATGCTAATAACTAAGCTCCAATATGTTACTGATTTATTATTGACACTGTATTTTAGGCGGGGCCTGAACTTGCCCCAGGTGGAGGAGGTGGTGGAAGCTGCCCCAGTGCCTGACCTGCTGGGCAGCATCCTATCAGGACAGAGCATGCTGCTGATGGACAGCTCCGATGTGATCATCAACAGAGATGGATCCCTCAAAGCCATCAAACCAGGTGAGCTGAAAGGTTTCTGCCTGTTTTTTTTATTTTTTACTCTCTTCTCCCATCTCTTGCTTTCTCTTGAAATTGTTCGGCCTATCACGTAAGTAATACCTGGCCCTATCACGTAAGAAATACACCTAAACAAAAAAAGTGCAACTCTTTTTGTTTAGGTGTATTTCTTGCTAGTCGATTTTGAGTTGTTAGGTTTTGTTGCACCCCAACATCCAGTGGTGTGTAGTAATGCTGAGACTGTGTCTGCGTTGTGTCTGCGTTGTGTCTGCGTTGTGTCTGCGTTGTAGTAGGTGAGTCCTGTAAGCCGGGCAGCAGCAGGAACAGCAGCTCTGGTGAATCAGTAGCTCCGCTCCACCCAGGGATGTCCCCTAACCCAGCAGCCATCTCCCTCTCACTATCTGCTACCGCTGAACTGCTGGGAGGACCCTCCTCCTCTTCCTCCCACAGTTCCCCGGGTCCCTGTCTGTCCCCTGTCCCCGCCTCATCCCCCCGCCGGGCCAGTCACAGCCAGACCCAGCCACCCCTCGGTCACCCACGCCTGCCGCCCGCGGCCCCCCGTATACCCAGCCCTAGCTCTGGACACAGCCACTGGGGCGCCGCTAATGTACGAATCGCCCACAAGACCAAGAGTGGAGCCGCCTCTACCTCCCCCAGTACCCAAGACTCTCACTCCAGAGGGTGGGAGGCGGTGCCACCACAGCCCGAGGCTAAGAAGGCTGCTCCAAAACCAGTGTGGGAGGCACCGGTGTCATTACTTCCCAGGATACCAAAGATCAAACGGGAGAGTGGTGGCCTATTGAATGGCCTGGCCAGCAGGGGGGGCAGCAGTTGTAGTGGTGCTGACGTGGTCCCTGAGGCCTGTGTGAACAGCCTGGCTGGTAACAGGGGCAGGCATCCAGCCATGGACAGACCGCAGCAGCAGGGCAGGACTGAGGGCCAGATCCAGAGATCCGATAGAGCAGGCTCTGCATCCACCTTCTCCAGCTCTTTCTCCTCAACCTCCTCCTCCTCATCTGGCTCTCCAGCCAACCCTCCGCGCTCCTTTTCGGCCTCATCGTCGTCCACGGTGTGTTTTCGCATCAACACCAGCGGCAGTGTGTGGCACGCCCGACAGGTTAGCAACGCACCAGCCATCTTTGCAGCTGGCGACAGTCCAGAGCGAGCGGAGGAAGAGAAGGTGAGGAGAAAAAGAGAGAAGAGCAGGAGCACAGCAAAGCTCCCGACCTCAGACAGACAGGTTAAAGAAGAAGAGGAGGGGGAGGGGGACATATACGACCCCTTTCACCCCACAGGCTCTGACTCCAACACCTCAGACAGCGAAGCCGATCGTCATGCTGGGGGGAAACCAACCATGCGAGGAAAGGAAAGGGCCAGCCACCAGCTGAAAGCTGAGGTGCTAGAGAGTAGCGTGTCACTGGAGAGGGATGAGGGCTCAGGAGACGGCATGGTTAAGGGAGAGCCAGAGATCTCCCACGCTACAAGGCCTGGTCACAGCCCACATAATGCACCCAGGTCTGGGATGACCGGTGCCAGCACTTCCCTGTCCCAGAGCCAGGTCACAGTGAAGAGGGAAAGGAATGAGCTGGCCGGTGACAACGGGCCCCACAGGCAGACTGGCAGTGGTAGAAGGACTCAGGACGACAGGACTCCTCTGTCCTCATCCAACTCAGCCTCCTGCCACCTCAGCAACAACTTGGTGAAGACAGAAACCAAGTCGGAGCACCGGGACGGCTCCCCAAGGTCCCTGTCCTCATCTAAATCTCACGCTTGGCCTTCAGGCCAAGGAAGGACGGTTAAAGAAGAACGGTCTTCCCCAGAGCAGCAGAATGCCTCAGGCAGCCCGGAGACAGGCAGGAGGAGAGACAAGGCCTCAGGCAGCCCGGAGATAGGCAGGAGGAGAGACAAGGCCTCAGACAGCCCGGAGACAGGCAGGAGGAGAGACAAGGCCTCAGGCAGCCCGGAGACAGGCAGGAGGAGAGACAAGGCCTCAGAGCAGTCAGAGAGGAAGAGAGTCCATCAGGGGAGCAGGGAAGGAGGCCAGGGTGAGGAAAGGAGGTCCTGGTGTTCACAATCGAGGGAGAGGAGGAGGAGTTGTTCCCCATCGGACAGCTCATTCTCTGATGCCTCTGAAAGGTCTGGCAGAAAGAAAAGGCGGTCAAGTTCATCTATTGACAGGAGGCGCTCCAGGTAATATTGTCATTCATTACGCAATTATGTTCATTTTGTCTGTAGTGATTCAGTGATATTTCAGCAGTGATGGTGAAATGTATTTCAGTGTGTTTCGTATTGTTATTATACGTACTTTTATTTGTATTAAGGTCAGAGTCTGGTTCCAGCAGCAGAGAGCGGTCCAAGAGGAGGCGGCAGAAGAGGGGGAGCAGGGAGAGGAATGACAGCAGAGGCAGGGAGAGAGGCCAACCGTCTAAGGACAAACGGCATCGCCTGCAGTCTCGCTCACGGTCCCATTCAAGGTCCAGGGAGAGGAGGAAAGACCACTCACAACCATCATCCTCCAGATCTAAGGACAGGAGGAGGTCGCAGTCCAGAGAACGAAGGAAAGAAGAGGGAAAAAGAAAACCACCGGTGTCTTCCTCAGCCTCTTCCTCCAAAGACCTTAAGGAACAGACAGAGAAGAAAAAAGAGAAAGCAACCCCCCCTGTCTTTCTCAAACAGGAAAGTGAGACTAAAGAAGAGAGAAAAGAAAGAGATTTGAAACCAGAGAAGCCTTCCTCTTTCTCAGGACTTCAACCTGCTTCAGAAGTGGGAAAGGAGACTGACAGCAGTGATGTTGGAATGGAGACACATGCCTCTCTCTCAGAAAAACTGCTCCAGGAGTCTAAGCTGCTCAGAGAGATAAAAAAGGAGAAATCAAACGTCTTTGATTTGTTTGAAGACTCACTGGACAGTAAACCAATCAAGAAAGAGAAACCTCTCTCAATGTTCAGCACCTTCAAGGACTTACAAGAGCCCAGGGAGATGAAGAAAGAAAACCCTCCCTGCCTCATAAAGGAGGCATGCTCACTCCCCACATCAGACATGGCAGATGATAAAGGTCAGGTATTGAAGGAAGAGACCCAAACTGAACCCATCTGCCCTGAGCTGTCTCAACCTCTAACCTCCAACACCCCTGCTCTTCACCGCACCCAACCTGGCCTGCCCAGCCAGTTACCACTCAACAACAACCCTGTCCCTGCTCCTCCTCAGCCTACACTGACTCCAGCGGGCCTGCAGGGGGCCCCGTTCCCTCATCTTCCAGTAATGAAAGCCCTTATAGAGAGCAAGTCACCTGTCCAAGCCATACCAGTGAAGCTGGAGGTAGATGAGCCATCAGACTATGACAATGAGGACATGGTGCTGGACTGCTTGGACTCTGTGAAAATTGAACCGGTAGAGCCAGCAGGAGAGACAGGGGAGGTTGGGGTCAAACAGGAGAAGGTGATAGAGGAGGAGGAGGTGAGGAGGACTGTGGGAGAAGTGGGGCCAGTCATTGCAGGTGCCAAGGCTAAACCCTCTGTGAAAAGGGTCACCTGGAATCTGCAGGAACCTGAAGGGCCACAGCCAGAGAAGACTGGCAGTAGTGAGTATTACTGGAAATGTTTACACAACTCAAGTGTACCTTTGCCTGGATTGACCCTGCACTTTGTGTTGTCTTTGTCTCAGAGCTGGCAGTCTACAAACTGAAATTGAAACAGGAGGGAGCTCGCAGACCTGCCTTCTCCACACAGGCCTCCAGTCAGGTACAGCTCTCCCACCTCGTCACAGATCCCTTCCCTCACATTTCAGAAACATAGATTTTTTAGGTTGGCCTTGCCTACGTACCTATATAGCAGTTTGTTCTCAGTGGTGCTTAGCTTCAGGCCTCTATCTCTGCCTGTATTAGTTATGACATATAGTTCAACTGGCATCTAGTCACAGCATCATGTTGGCTGGCCGGGTATTGGAAATATCTGACAGATGTGACGTTGGTCTTTAGAGATGTCATTGATTCAGTGCTCCAAAGCCGCCTTTGAGTCCAAACAGATTCCAATATTGAACATGCACCTTCCCCAAAGGGCCACAAGGTGGCAGTCTGTTTTAATGAAACAGGTTTGATGTGACTTCAGCAATGGTGTCAGAGATCACGGGACAGAAACTGGAACTGATAGAATAGGGTTTTACTATGAAACGAAAGCAGATGCCATACCAGGGAAATCAAAACTGGAGAAAAGTTACTGAGGCTATTATGTGCTGACAATACTACAACACAATAACATAGTTCCTTTTGTTGGGTGATGATGCAATCGTTGGTTGAGATTCTTACTTTTGGTTATTGTACTTTTTTGGCCACACATCTATTGGGATTATGGAGATGAAATACAAGTTACTGTTAATGTCATTATACTCTAATTTTGCAGGACATTTTTTTTTTTTTGTAATTATGCCAGCAACATAAATGCCCTTGGCTGTTTACTTGGGAACACATCTCATTGGGATTTGATCTCTAGTCAGTAAACCTTTCCCACCCCCAGGAAACCCCCCCGGGGACTGCGTCACTTACCGGCCCAAAGGTCCTCACTACCAAGAGGGACAGCGTGTCGGTACTGCTTCTCAACACCCCCTCCAGCTCCAACAGCCCAACCCCAGTAGGGGTGTCCAAACCTGGGCAGGGGGAACCCAGTGACGGCCTGGCAGAGCATGATGCTCCCAGGACTGATAAAGTTAGTGGAGGAAGGACAATAGTGGTCCTCTGAAGGACTAGTGCCCTGATACCAGAATTATATGTGTGTACTTCTTTATCGAGTGGCCAGCCCCCGTTAGAGTGTGTTACCAGATCCTGGTTTCTGTCCACAGTACATAAAGAAGCTCCACATGCAAGAGAGAGCCATAGAGGAGGTGAAGCTGGCAATTAAGCCCTTCTACCAGAAGAGAGACATCACTAAGGATGAGTACAAGGAAATTGTACGCAAGGCTGTCCAGAAGGTACATCTGATCATTTGGCTCCAAATTAATCATTTGCATTTACATATTAAAATTGCTTTTTACAGGAACTAGAGAAATACATGTATAATTCCAAACAAATATGTTTATTATGTTGGTATATATCTGCTGAAAGTGTATTTAACTATTTCATGTAGATTTTTAATGTATTGAACCTTTAAGTAATTCTTTCAGTTTCACTCTGGATTCAAATATGGTAATTAGACTGTTTGTACATTTCAACACTAACATGTGATTTTTTTCTAGGTCTGCCACAGTAAGAGTGGGGAGATCAACCCAGTGAAAGTGGCCAACCTTATCAAAGCCTATGTAGACAAATACAAACATGCCAGGAAACACAGGCAAGCAGAGGATGGAAAGACCCAGGAGGCAGAAATTGATAGAACAAATGAGCCAGAGACCCCATGAGCATTCTACTTCCCTCCACAAACACTGGATGCTTTGCCATAATTGTCTTTTCACACTCCATTGGTCATTAAGGTTTTCAAATCATGTCACAGGTTGATGAGGAACTTAAGGGTTTGAAAAATACTGCCTCTGGGTTGGATGTGTTCTTGGTTGTTTTTTGGGGTGACAATGTTATAAGATACTTGAGATACGTGTCCAAAGTTCACAAATTCATGGAATAGCCTCTTTATTTAAAGATGATGTGGAGCTAACTTGTGTTCCCAGTGTGGTCTGTTATTTTTGGAAGACCCGTGACTGTCAAGCATTGGTTTTGAATTGGATTTATTTAGTTTCACCTGACCATGCCAATGTACTTTGTTTTCATGTTTTAACTTGCCCTATTCTCTGACAGGTTGCCACACAGTTTCTGTCTTAAAGAGACAGCTCTTAGTCTAATAGCCTTTCTTATAGAGTGGCTGTGGAAAAATGTGAGGCAGCAGTTTCTACCAGCAATATGCCCAAAGAGGCAGTGCTGGCTTTTATTTTGGTATGTTTTGGGTGGGAGAGGGGTATTTATCTGTGGCACAAGTCATATTCTGTGATGCAAGATTCTCATTTCCGTCATTCGATGAAGAAAATAATGCTACAATGGAGATAGATACTGGTATGCAATTTTGTAGAAAATAAAAAAACAAAAGGTTGAAGTATCTGATTTTAGACTGTGTAAATATTAAATATCAGTATGTAAGCCCTTCCAGTTGAGTTCGCTGTCTGCTGAGAATTCACAGATGTATATTGTGAATGGTTTTGGATGAAATCTGTTGTTTTTGGGAAGGTCTCTGCTATGTGGGACTGTGGAATGTGGGTTGACCATACACTGTGGCTCTGTCTCAATGGCCAGTTTATTAGGAATGCCCATGCATTACCGGGTTGAACCCCTTAGCCTCAAAATCAGCCTGAATTCTTTTGGGTCTGGATTCTACAAGGTGTTGGAAACATTGCATTTGGCTAATGCCATGGTGGTTGCACGTTGGACCACGGTCTTTGCCTTCTGTTAACAGCCTGTCTTTTTGGGTTGAGGTCTTGTGACTATGCAGGTCACTGAAGTGAACTGAACCAGGATTCATCAGTTCGGGAAATGTTTTCTCAATTGTCCAGTGTTGGTGAGACACATTGTTTTTAGCTAAGGGAAGTAGAAACAAGTGTAGAGGTCTGCTGCAATAGTCCATCCTGGACAAGGACTGACCAGATGCACATTCTGAGATGCCTTTCTGCGCACCACTGTAGCATTGCTTCTGTATTTTCCTGTTTATGGCCATAAGACAACAGCATTTTTTGTTTTGTTTTTGGGGTTTCAAGCCATTCTTGGCAAACTTCACACAATTGTAAGCGTGAAAAGCCCAGGAGGGCAGCCCAGGAGATTACTTGAACCGGCGTGCCTGGCACCAACTGTCATACAGTATCACGCTCAAAGTCTCCCAGGTCTACCGTTGTCTGACAGCTTTCAGTAGCAAAGCACAGCTAAGCAGCAGTTAATTTTGTGAAAGGAGTGGTGTACCTAATGGACTGTCCACTGAGTGAACACACAACGGCTGTGGTGCTCCGATTCAGTCAACTCTCTATTGGCCGAATACTAACTTGAGCTAAGGGCACAACTCTTCTGTAGACATTTATTGATAAACAATTCATGGTGGTTGAAACGTTTACGTTATGTTTTTGATATACAGTATAGTTATGTTTGTGATGCATCAAGTTCAGACTAGGCACAAAGTGTCAGCTGGTTTTAATGCTACTTTAACATTGGCTATAGAGTAATGCATAGGAAACCTGGTGAGGTGACTTCAATGATCAGATCTGTTGATTAATTGACTAATAATTTGCCAGGGAGTATTAAAAACCATTTTACACTAGAGGACCGGAGGGCAACTGGAATTGAAGTTAAGGGAATTCTGCACTTTAAGTGTTTTCTGTAATTCCATACTTTAAAATCAATAGGTTAGTCCTGTTCTATATTAGTAACAAGTCCTAAAACACAGCAATCATACCTATTTTGCAGGCTAATCAGTGTTGTTCCCAGTTCTTCATGGATTCCCAATTGATTATGAAGTCAATAATTTTCTAATTTTATCTGAAAGATTTAATCTGGTTAAATAATAATGTTCTTGAGATTGGTTGGTCACAATTTGGTCAAGACTAGACATATTTGTACTTTAGAGCTTGAACATGGTAAAGTAAAAGTCCATAGTCAAGGCCAGGATGTTTTTGATGACCTAGAGAGAAAGAAGTCCTAACAAGGGCCCAGAGTATTAATTAGTCAGGTGGTCTGGATGGGAAATACTCCTGGCCGTTCAAATACTGTATGCCGTTATTACTGGTTGGAACTGATTGGCTTCCATCCTGCTATGGATTCTGTTGACAACTGTACCTGAGAATAGTTGGCCTTCTCTCAAATAACTTTCGGAGATTTCTATTGATCTCTTCTATACGTTTTTAATTTGCATACACCAGCTGGAAAATGTCCCTGCCTCTTTTTGTTAGTCATTGACATTTTTGTCTTTGTGTGTTGTAGAATGGGCATGTTGACCTGCTTTGAACTGGCCCTTTTATGAACCTTGGACTGTAGATGACAATTTAAATTAATCCTTAAGTTTTTCCCCCTTGGCACTTCTGTAGATCTGAAGTGATTGGGTTGGTATTGATTGGATGGGTCTATCAGTGGGAAAGAATAAGCTATTACCAAATTGTGTGTACTAGTTTGATAATTATTAACCTACAGGTAATGTACAGTATAGGAATTGATCTGTAATTGACTACTGTTTTTCAGATCTTGAGTTGTAGGGATGGGACAACAGGTGCTTATGTTGTTAGTGTGCGGGTGTGTGTGTATGTATATACACACACACACACACATATTCTTCCATCTCCGTTTCAGTCATTTAGCTGACGCCTTATGCAGAGCAACTACCAGGAACAATTAGGGTTAAGTGCCTTGCTCAGGACCACAACAGCTTTTTTTTCACCTTTTAGGCTTGTGGATTCAAACCAGCAACCTTTGTTATTTGCCCAATGCTCAGCCACTAGGTTATTTACCGCTCTTAAGTGATTTGTCTATGTGATCACTTCAGATGCAATGATAAGTAAAATAAAAGTAAGATTTGTCCCAATTTACTTTTTGTGGTGTTGTTTTGTAGAATGTAGAATGTAGGTGCTTTTGTGACTGAATGGTCAACATCTTGGAAGGGAATCCACTAAGAAACCAAGATATATTAACAGATATGACTAATATTTACAAAAGCAGTTTTTCTCAAGCTGTGATGAAAAGATAAGACAAAATATCTCATCAGGTTGGGATAATCATTCCATTAAAACGTCTGCCAACTTGTAAAGCAGCCATGGAATTTCTTTCCTGACTGGAATGAAGGTGTGAACCATGGCTGTAGGTTTCTGACAAATAGTTTGTTGTCTGCTACTACAAACAAGTAGTTTGTTGCTCTGTACTAACTAAGCCAGGAGAAAGGGTTTACTCTCTGGCAGCTCTATGCTGTTCTTACTGTTGATTACTGTATCTCACTTGGACTCTCACTTTGTGTACATTTGTGTGCTCTGGGACAATGCATTTAATAAAAATAAAAAATACAGTCTCTAAAAGCAATTTTTTTTCTGACAAGGTCCAATTAATTAAATATATTTTTATATATTACGATAAGTGGGCCCCTGTAATTCATTTGGTAAAACATTACACTTGCAATACTAGGCTTGTAGGTCTGATTTGGGGGACCTCAAATACATTTGATTAAGTCGCTTTGAATAAAAGCACCTGCTAAAGGTACAGTATGTTAATATATAATTCTCAGAATATTATGCTTAGATGTCGAAGTAGAATATCTTTAAATGCTTGGTTCAGTCACATGATTTAATTTATTATCGGGATGATTTCTATTTAGATGTACTGGGATGATTTCATACTTAAAATAGTGCATGTGGGTTTTAAATGCCCCCAGATTATTTTTTTTACACTAGAACATTAAAATAACACTGAAAATGGTGGAAAGCATCTATTCCAAGAAAAGAAAAAATCAAAGGGATGGTCCTGTTAGCCAACTGCATGTACCGCAAGGCAAATTTTATTATTACAGACCTGTGACTTGATCTTGGAAAGGAATAAGCATTATCAAGGGGAACTGAAAGTGCAGTATGCCAAAACATCAGTGAATGCTACTAGCAGTGGAAATCTCTCAATTGCAAAGTTGACATTCCCACATGAAACCAGTGTTCAGTAGGGTCAATTTTAAGGAAATTATCTACTCAAGGGACACTTTCATGGCTACATGAACTACCAGCTCTGGCCAAATACAATACCATGCCGTCACCTATGATATGACCTAACAGGGTTGGGCAGCTGTGACCTAACTAGAGTAAACAAACTGTAAACATTGCCAAATTCACTTGAATTCCAGGACTTGCAGTTCTTGCATTTAGCCAGATCTTTCATGGCATGGAAACCAATGTAAGGAAACAACAGATAGACCAGGTTGACCAAACAAGCAGTGTTTATTTGTCTTATTTTACTTACTAGAAAGTGCTTTTCAATGACAGATTAGTTACAATACAATAAAACATTTAAGACAAATTGAAGACAGAAAACAGAAGAATTTAGTAACCTAGTCAGGTTTACAATGTGACCCATAGGGACAGAAAGAGAATTCTTCAGTAGAAGAGAAAATATCACTAAATGAGACATGAACACTCATTACGGACAGGCAAAGATAGTGATTTGATTTTTAACCAAAATAATTATCCCACAAACAGTTGTAAAACAATGTAATTTTCTTTGTTTGCTTAAAAGACAAATACACTATCCTAATGGTAGAAATATGACCGGTTGGGGAAGTTATACCAGCCCTAGACAGGGAGGGTTGGGGATGTTATACCAGCCCTAGACAGGGAGGGTTAGTGACGGTATACCGCTCGCTGGTGGTCTACAAGTATTGCTCCATTGTGCACTGTGGGCCATCAGGCCAGGTGGCTGCGATGAGCTCCATCAGGCTGTTGTGGTTTGAGATCTGCAGGCTGATATTATCGTTATGGAGGGACGATGCCCCCTCCCCCTGTGCCACCTCATGGAAGTAACGACAAATCAGTGGGACCACCTGAGCAAATGAAGAGTAGAGGGTATAGAATAGATGAGGGAAAGACAAAATATTACATTCATTTATTTTATAAAACTCTTCTGCATTTTGCCTTACTAGTTAAAGCTTGCGAGTTACCTTGACACAGATTAGTTTTTTCTCCAGGGGTTTCCCATCTGGGAATTTCTCTCCAAAACACATATGGATGATGTAGTCAGGAGAGCCCCGCTTGTTTTCCTTAAACGCCATCAGCTCTGAAAAATTTTGAATTTCAAAGCAGTGACATTTTTCAGGGATCCTTATTAGGTGACGCCATAGTCCATTGAAACATATTGAATGTACAGTGGATATAAAAAGTCTACACACCCCTGTGAAAATGCCAGATTTTTGTGATGTAAAAGAATGAGACAAAGATAAATCATGTCAGAATTTTTTCCACTGTTAATGTGACCGATAATGTGAACAATTCAATTGAAAAACAAACTGAAATCTTCGTGGGGGAAAAATGAAAAATAAAAACCTTATAATAACCTGGTTACATCCCCTTTTATAACTGGGGATGTGGCTGTGTTCAGAATTAACCAATCACATTCAAACACGTTAAATAGAAGTCACTACACACCTGCCATCATTTAAAGTGACTGATTAATCACAAATAAAGTTCAGCTGTTCTAGTAGGATTTTCCTGACATTTTCTTAGTTGCATCTCAGAGCAAAAGCCATGGTCCGCAGAGAGCTTCCAAAGCATCAGAGGGATCTCATTGTTGAAAGATATCAGTCAAGAGAAGGGTACAAAAGACATTCCAAAGCATTAGATATACCATGGAACACAGTGAAGACAGTCATCATCAAGTGGATAAAATATGGCACAACAGAGACATTACCAAGAACTGGACGTCCCTCAAAAATTGATGAAAACTGGTCAGGGAGGCTTCCAAGAGGCCTACAGCAACATTAAAGGAACTGCAGGAATTTCTGGAAAGTACTGGCTGTGTGCTACATGTGACAACAATCTCCCGTATTCTTCATATGAATGGGCTTTTGGGTAGGGTGGCAAGACGGAAGCCTTTTCTTACACAGAAAAACATCCAAGCCTGGCTGAAGTTTGCAAAAACAAACATAAAGTCCCCCAAAAGCACGTAGGAAAATGTGTTATGGTCTGATGAAACCAAGTTTGAACTTTTTGGCCATAATTCCAAAAGGTAAGTTTGGCCCAAAAACAACACTGCACATCACCCAAAGAACACCATACCCATTGTGAAGCATGGTGGTGGCAGCATCATGCTTTGGGGCTGTTTTTCTTCAGCTGGAACCGGGGCCTTAGTCAGGGTGGAGGGAATTATGAACAGTTCCAAATACCAGGCAATTTTGGCACAAAACCTTCAGGCGTCCGTTAGAAAGCTGAAGATGAAAAGGAAGTTCACCTTTCAGCACGACAGCGACCCAAAGCACACATCCAAATCTACAAAAGCATGGCGTCACCAGAAGAAGATTAACGTTTTGGAATGGCCCAGCCAGAGCCCAGACCTGAATCCAATAGAACATCTGTGGGGTGATCTGAAGAGGGCTGTGCACAGATGTCCTCGCAATCTGACAGATTTGGAGGGCTTTTGCAAAGAAGAGTGGGCAAATATTGCCACGTCAAGATGTGCCATGCTAAAAGACTCCTACCCAAAAAGACTGAGTGCTGTAATAAAATCAAAAGGTGCTTCAACAAAGTATTAGTTTAAGGGTGTGCACACTTATGCAACCAGGTTATTGTGAGTTTTTTATTTTTCCCCCTCAAAGATTTCAGTTTGTTTTTCAATTGAATTGTTCACGTTATAGGTCACATTAAAGGTGGAAAAAGTTCGGACATGATTTATCTTTGTCTCATTCTTTTACATCACAAGAACCTGGCATTTTAACAGGGGTGTGTAGACTTTTTATATCCACTGTATGTGTAGGCCCAAAGGGGTTTGTTTGTTATGGGCCAGGGTGCCACACTTACCATTCTCAAACTTCTGGAAGCTCAACAATTGTACCATTTCATTTTGGGGCATCTTCCCGGGTTCAGGATGCACCTCTCTGGGGTCACAAGTACTTGCAAACACATGGCATTTGTCCTGCCTGTAACCGAAGATACCTGTGCTTTGTACCTCTAGCAGAAGACCCCTTTTAACACTCCCCAGGATGCGTTTGGTGTATTCAATCTGGTGGAAACAGAGGTAGAGGTAAACACAAATTAGTCTTAGAAAAAAGCAAAACAACAATCATTTTTTTCCTAATGGGCCTTGATATGTGCTGTTGAACAGAGCCTCAGTTTCAGCTGCATATAACGCATACATTGGAAAACCAATGGTACACACAAGCACATCTAGTAGTAGGACAGGTGAATAATAGAGGCGCCAGGTGTGCTGTTGATCTGTACCTGTTTGTGGTCCAGTAGGCTGTCAGTGTCGGGGAAGCAAATGGTCTGGGCGTTGGGCTCAAAGGAATCACACTGGTAGTGGAGCTGAACCCTGGGACAGGACACCTGAGTCTTCAACATCTCCACCCTTCTGTAGGAGATTGTAATCTCCAGGCCACAGAACCATGGTGGGGTGGCAGGCTGATTCAGCAGGGCATCCTGGTTCACTATGGGTAGATAGAATCAAAGAGGTCACATTTTACTATGAGTGAAATGCTGTTTATTTTGCAGTACAAAAATTACTAGAATAACACAGTAAAATGGTATTTACAGAAAAACAATTAGTTTTGTGTGTCATTTCGTTTTCTTTGACTTGTATGACCCAGCATACCGTGGTAGTATGTTTCCTGTGCTGGTGAGTTGTTCTTGGAGCCTGGCTTTGGCTCTGGAAGAGGTTGGTTGGAGACTGGCTTTGGAAGAGGCTGGATGGGGTAGTAGTCATTGAGTACCACTGGGTCGGGTGGATTTATATAGTCCTCTGACCAAGAACAAAGAAACATTCCATTAGTGAATTATTTCATGCACATTTTGTATGGGAAATTCGCTGTGAATTCTTACCTGTGTCATGGTTGTTCAGATCAAAGGGGTCCAGGGTCAGGTTACTTAAATTGAGCTGATCAAGCTGTTAGGATAAAAATAGACACTCACAGAGTTAGTTGCCCTAAAAAAGATTAGAGTGGTCTGAATATAAAATAATCAAATAGCAGCATGGTTTCTGTCAGGGATGGTTTAGAGAACCAGGATCTGGTTCATAGATGTAATGTTATTGTACCTCCATGTCTGGAAGGTGGAAATCTGTAGGGGTGAGAGAGCAGTAGATGTCAACGCTATCGTCCTCTATGGTGATTTGCTCATTTTGCTGTCTCTCATAGTCATCTGCAAGAAGAACACACACCTGTGAAAGCTGCGGCAAGAGGAGACGTGTAAACTCACTACCAATGCATAGATTTAAGTTCAGCTGGCTAATAGAGCCTGGTAGAACATTAGAACAGTTACAACATGCCATAGTGATCTTACACTGATTGTTGATGATCTGGTAGACTTTATGTGGGTCATCAGAGTCCTTGGAGTGATCATGAATCATCTTGAAGCGTTTATTCAGGTTGTTCAGCGCACAGCGGAAGTTGGTCTTCCACTTTGCCTTGTCATTGGGATTTTCATGGATTTTACCACTAACCACTGCCCATTCCTATAACCCCCAAAGTAAATGGGACTTACATTTCTGCAATATTATACTCTCTACCTAGATGGAGTCAAATGAATGCCGTGTCATCACAAACTAAGGGAAAATGAACAATGCAAGGGTGCTTTGAATGAATTGAAGTAGCATAACAAGTTTGATACATGTTTGTCATTCCAAAGTCAAGAGTCATGACTGCGCTGCAATTTGCAATCAAACAATACATTTCTTCATTTCCTTAAATCTCTTCAAAACACAAGCTTCCACAATTCATGCCTATTCCTCACCCTGAATATTTTACTGTCATCCTCGCTGCAGTCCTTCCTAGAATTGTGTTTCCACGGGACTCTAAATATGTTTTCACCCACGAAGCGTAACCCGGTGTATTGCTGGGTGTGCACCTGTGCTATCAGCCAGTCAGCAAACTGAGGTCTAGGGTTGCCACTGTAAAAGAGAACGTAATATACCAGGCTATCACAGAATTACGTATACAAAGTTACTTATTCCCCCAGAGACCAGGCTGAACATACAAGTAAGCTGCTAATATGGGTGAGTGAGTTGTCAACGAACGAGCGCTAATTCCACTGATAGAGTAAAATACTATCAGACAGCAATCAATTTATTCTGTTGTTACCAGTTATTAGTTATGGCTATTATAGCCTAAACATTAGCCACGTTTATGGAAGCTCACTCCGAGTTCTATTTTACAGTTCGCTGTCTATATTACAGACTGCGAGAACATTCAATCTTTGCGTGCGTATATGGTTATGATGTAACACCTACCTTTGCATCTTTAACGACGAGCTGTCAGTGCAAGTGTACTACTATGCTCTTATTTCTTGGTAGGCTGCTAGGTCTTATATGCTATTGTCAAATAGAAGGACTTCCCCTAAGAAACGAAAGGGGAGGGGAATGAATTAAATGATTACAGCATTTCCGGTGTTACTTTGAATGTTGACGCAGCACAATTACGTGGATGCATAAAGTAGTAGTCTACTTTGTCAGTGCAGCAACAATGAAAAGCGCTGAAATACAATACACAACTTGGCCTCTGATTTTGTCCCTTGGCTACCACGCTATAACAGCGTGAATCCGACTCCTGCAAATCAACATGCGCATAATGATGTAAGACTCGTGGTGCACTCGTGGAGTTTTACATCATGTTCGTCTTAATATCTGCGGACACTGCGTTGCTGCTTGCTTGTGGCAACGTCATAAGGTTATACGAACAAGCATAGAGGGGAGACCGAAGATGGTTTAGTACATATTTCTAGGCTACCACACAGGCAAAGAGCCAGACAGCCTACCAAACGTTTAATTATTGCCCACACGCACTTTCATACTGGTGCTAGCCCGTATCAATGGAAACAAATATTTCTGGACATCAGGGCAAAACAACAGTGTTAGGCACCAGTGGAAACGAGGCAAGTGTATGCGTTTTCATACAAGAAACACACTAGAACATTCCATGTTAGGATCTCGCTAAACCATGCTTGGCCCTGCCCACCTCATTTCCTTGATTCTGCTCAGTCGGGTTCTCTAGCTTCCGACTTCAAAAGACATCTTGATGGTCATCTTCAATAACGATCTTTGATAGTAACACTATCTCTAATTCATACAAGCTAGAATAATGTGATTAATTATCATGTAAATAAGCAAGTCCCTTTGAAAGACTGCAGATTTTATTGCGTGGCGAAGTTGTTTTTGTTATGGCATAACCTTTGTGCCGGACCGCGTAAGCGGAGCCGGCCTAGAAGATCGAATGACACTCACTCACTCACTCACTGACTGACTGACTGACTGACCGACCTTATTTAAATAGCGTAGAGACGCGGACTGCCCAGTCAAAACACATTATGCCTTAGGATTTGTTCAGGACAGCCAAAAACTTCGCTGGCTACAACTATGGAGTTAGATATCTGGCAAAAGATTAAGCGTACGTATTGTTGGGATTGTAAGAAAATCCATACGTAAATTGGTATGATCGTAAAAAAAAATCATGCGTAAAACAAGAAACGTAAGCGTGAAATTAGATCTGTGAAGTACAAACACCATGTGATGACGGACTAATATTTTTTGCTTGTACGAATCTAGTTTTACAATTCCAAAATACAGCATCACCTTCTGGAGTTTTGGCAGTTTCATCTCATCCTCCCAGAAAACATAACCGAAACTTTCCGGGATGAGTGCGAATATAACAAGCAGAGGCAGTGTGAACAACAGGAAATCAGGGAAACTGGAAATAGGTATCCTGCAAGATTTCAATTTAAAAGTCTCTTTCTTCATGCATTTATAGTGAATGCTGATTTTCATGTGCACAGGCTGTGTCACCGCCTGGTATGGCAGCTGCACCGCCCTCGACCGCAAAGCACTTCAGATGGTGATTAAAACAGCAGAACTCATCACAAGGTCTGACCTGCCATCCCTGCAGGATCTCTACACAGAGAAGTGTAGGAGGAGGAGCAAACGAATCATTACAGATCCCAGACACCCATGCCATGGACTGTTTACCAAGCTGCCGTCAGGCAGAAGGTACAGGAGTACTCTGTCCAAAACTAACAGGCTACGGGACAGTTACTTTCCTCAGGCCGTAAGGCTGCTCAATTCAGGAACCCCTCTTCCCTTCCATCCATAGTCCCATGCACACCTGTCACTTTATTTCATGCTCATCTGCCAATCATATCATGCACACCTGTCACTTTATATCATGCTCATCTGCCAATCATATCATGCACACCTGTCACTTTTACATTGCATTACGGTTGTACAGTTGTATAGTTATTATTATTGATGCATATTTTTTGTATAGTGTTATTATTGATAGTTTGTGTTATCTTTTTATTTTTATATTATAATTACTGTTACTTTTTTAACTTTTAACTGCACTGTTGAGAGTAGGAAAACCAAGCATTTCATTGCCATAACTTGTTATTGCAAATGACAAATAAACCTTTTGAACTTGAACTGCTCTTTGTTTGTGCATAAGTTCCATGTGTAATAAAAATCACATAAACTTATAGAAATTTTATTATTGTGTAGGCCTACACACTTGTTGTGGTCCCAAATACTCAAGCAGCGTTGCTTTATGGGTCTTCGACCCATACATTTTGCAGCTCAGAAGGATATTCTATGCAAGGGTATCGTGTGTCCTTGTCATTTTCACACATGTATTTTACCTAACTTGATAGCCTACTGGTGTAATGTCGTTATGCAGCCTTAAAAACCAACTAAAGACTTCTATTTTGAACATGAAATCCGGAATGTCAACGCTGTGGTTGAACACTGGGCTAGCGGTCCAACTTATTGTTGCTAGCGTCACAGTTTTGAAGAGCTACGTTCGGTTCATATCTTTGCAGATGCCAGATTACTGACAAAAGTTTGTATGTAGAAAAACGATTTGTAAACAAATAAATGGAGACGTAAAGTAAGAATTTAACTTGTGAAACGTCATAAAAGGGTGTTTGTACGTTCACATATATAATTTCACGCTTACGTTTCATGTTTTACGTCCGACCTTTTTTACGATCATACCAATTGAAGAATGCATTTTCTTACGATCCCAACAATACGTACGCTTAACCTTTTGGCAGGTATCTAACTCCATATACAACCTTCAGTAGCTGCGTTATAGGAAGTCTAAAATAAAACAGTTCTGGTGGATATTAGGATTTGTTCAGGATAGACAAACACTTCACTAGCTACACGATTCTCTTGTCTTTTCACTTGACGAAAAAGTCAGTTATCGTCACCTACATTGATAGATACTGTCATTCACTATAACAGTGTCATTCACGAATGACTAATTAGCTGTTAAAACGGCCAGTGGCAAAAGAGGATTTGTTCAGAATAGACAAACACTTCGCTGGCTACAACTTTTGGTAGCTACGTTATAGGAAGCCTAAAATAAAACTGTTTACTGTTATTGCGACTATTTCTGGTGGACTTTCAAATTACGCATTAGGATTTGTTCAGGATAGACAAAAAAATTGCTGGCTACACGATTCTCTCGTCTTTTCACTTGACGAAAAAGTCAGTTATCGTCACCTATATTGATAGTTATTGTATCAATGTCTTTCACAAATGGCTAATAAGCTGTTAAAACGGCCAGTGGCAAAAGCCACACAGTCATAGATGCTATTTGTGGTGGAGGTAAACTTAATAGGAAACGTTAGTTTAATACAATGCTTAATGGTGTCTAGCGAAATATTACTGGCTAATAAGCTTTTAAAACGGCCAGTGGCAAAAATCATACAGTTCATAGATGCTGTTTGTGGTGGAGGTAAACTTAATAAGAAACATTAGTCAGTTTAACACAATGCTTAATGGTGTCTAGCGACATATTCAAACTTGGCGTGATGTTAATGCGTGACATAATAATCTAATGTTGAAATGCTATACCAACTCTCGGCAGATGTATAGATCCGTGGCGTAGCGGTTAAAGACAGCCTCTTACGTGGGAGACCCAGGTTGAATCTGGGGAGGGCAACAACGATCATCGCTTTTTATTGCGGGCTGGTTGAGCTTGCCTGGTTTCTTGTTTGTAGATATACTGTATTCACAACTTAAATCAGTATTTTAGCTAGGGTGTGTGTGTGTAAGTTTACTATGCAAAACTTTTAATATGTAGTTCAAAATGTTTTTTAGTTGTAAAATTATATTCGGTTTCATCATTATCATTTACTTCCCTTTGTACACCTATTACATTCCATTTAATGGTTTTCTTATAGAATTTCATATTCTCTAATATCCCTGAGTGGAAATGTCTCTATGGAAAACTAGCCAGACAGTTTTATCATTGAACAATTCCTCCATAACCCAGGGAACTTCAGGGGATTTCAGGCATGACATGCTAGACAAAGGCCCTTTAAAACAAAACTAAAAGGAGGGATGCAACCTATTTTGTAGTGACTTTAAATCTTATTATTGTATAGTACTATAACCAGGTTGATACTGTAACAGTACTGGACAGAGGCAGGTGTTGATGGTTCCAACTGCGGAGTGCCCAGTGTAGGTTTATTTAAACAGCAGAAAGAGCAGGCAAGAAATTGTGGTCGTTGGACAGGCTAGGGTCAAAAATACCAGAGATCCAAAACACAAGTGAAGGTACAAAGGAGTAGACAAAGGGTATACCAGGGACAGGCTGAATAGTCATACATGAAAAGAACAAAGTCTGGGACTGATATATTCACACTAGGAAACCAAACGCTAAGAATGGATGAGTAGTTTACAACAATATACCTCCCAATCACACAGGGGAGAGTGAGACTGAACTAAATACGGTGACAAACAGAAGAACAGCTAAGTGACAACAAGTGATAAGTATTCTGGTGATTGTGAAGCAGGAAGTGTGCAACGTTCAGATGTATTGAGTAGGATCTGGATGACAGGTGGCATGCACAGGGACGTTAACTGGCCACAGACCTTACAGATACGATACAGTTATATTTGGTTAAGTACATGCATACAAATAACTATACATTCTATTGAAGCCTATTGACTTGGATTAAAACATCTACAAAAAGACCCTCTTTAGCTCTGTGGCCACTTGCGCAAGAGTGAATTGTGTTGCAGTCAGTGAGAGAGTTTCCATCCAGGCTACCCACAACAAGCTGTGACATGCTATTGAGAGGATGACTCACTGATAGACTGGTGCTGTCTATTACACATTCTCATCAGACGTTTACAGATCTGTTGCATATATTCAATACTATAACAGTGTCCTTTCAAATGTTTTGTCACATGATTTGTTAACATCATGTGCCAACTAACAGTGAACTTTTTACTAACAGGCCTTTTTTTAAGAAATGCTAACTGAAGTAAATAGAAGAGATAAGGGTAATGGAGATGAGTCGCTGGATATTTTTTCACACTACTAGACTTCTGTTGGTTTGAAAGTGAGCTACAGACAAGTTATTTTCCTTGTTACAGGAACAAGTTACCCTGAACATCACTGTTCTAATGTGAGGTATAACAAATAGGACGAAAACTTTCAAAGTGAGAAAACTGCAGGTGCGTTTTGATATCATGTTAAAAATAAGTCAGGCAGTGAGCAGAGGGATTGTGGATACCCTCTTCTTGACAAGAAAATGTTTAATATTGTCTCTTAGCTGGGCCTACAGTAACAGTTCCTCTTTCCAGTCCTTCTTAATGAAACCACCATGACATCCATCAGGGGGAAGCACCAAAATCTTCAATCATATTTCCAACTTACTCGGACCTTTTGACACTGGGAGCAAGTGGTACATTCAAACATTTTTGGCTAATACACATTTCTCCAGGCCTCCAGCAGAGTTGTATAAACAAGGTGATTTTGAGGTGTGGTTATATTAGACTATGGTGGGCCTAATCAAAGGGGCTATCTGGTTGTGCTTTGCTAGATGCTCTTATAGTATACTCTCCACCGTGGTTCAGGAATGGGGAAGCGATACCTGCTCTAGCTGAGGCACTTCTCTGTCTTTCTCTGTCCAAAATCAAAACCAAGGTTTCCAGGTATGCAGCTGGCTCTCTTTCAGCTTCGCCAAACCAGCTAATGCCACCTTACAGGGTTATGGGTTGTCTTACAGGGTTATGGAAGCTATCTCCATGATATATCACAGCAAAGGGCAGTAGTGGCCTGGCAGGGATTGTGCCTACTCCCCACTTACCTTATACCGGCACACCCAGGGAGCATGAATATAGGATTGGTCTGTCACATGCGGTAAACTGAAGAATCCTTCGGTGAAGGTGAAACGTTTCTTTGTAGTGGGGAAATTAAGCCATGAGAGAAGCATGTACCGCTGTGTGCACACTATCTTTCCATACATATGTTTTTTGCCAAGCAGCGTTTTCTTGGAATAACGAGGATGTGCATGTCAACCACTACTTCTCCGTTTGTGTTGTACCTTGTTCCCTCCAAGAAAACAGACATA
The DNA here is from genome assembly GCA_016801175.1 of Esox masquinongy. NCBI lineage: Eukaryota > Metazoa > Chordata > Actinopteri > Esociformes > Esocidae > Esox > Esox masquinongy. Next base: position 16,622 of record JACXGI010002481.1, on the reverse strand, counting down.
ACCTGGAGTTTTCACATCCTTGTTCAAATTGACATGCATGTGAACACACACACACACACAGATACACAGATGTCCAGAGGAAAATTATGGGGACCTGTTGGCTGTGTTCCACAGGCCTTTGGTAAAGAATGGAGAAGTGTGTATAGAGGTTTACTCAAATATCTCTTAGGGTCAAATGATTATTACAGAAATCTAAAAAAAAGTATCTCAGTTGAAATTCTCTTCCATCTTAAGCTTGGGTTCTGAAGTTGTCAAACCGAGAAGTCAGTCTAGTCTGGTCTAGCATACAACCCCATTATTCTCATTCATGTTTCTATCTGTGTAGCTTCTGGCTGTATTGTCGATCTGTGGCACTTCCTCTTCCTGCCTTCATCCACTATATTTTAATAGTATTACCATTATTCAACACTATCAAAGTCAACTGGTATGTTAAATATTCCCTGCAACTCTACCTCAGAGTATACCTGTTGTCAGGTCTGACACAGTTCAGAACTGTATTCGGGGATTTCATCACTAAGTGTTTGCATGATGACTATTAACAGTTTTAACTGTTTTAAGGGACTTCCCTTGGTTGTTTGTTTTCTTATCTGTGTGGAGGTGAATTGCATCAACAGCAAAAACTAGTTTCATCACCCGACCAGCTCTTGATGTGCAAATGGTTATACAACACAACCAACTTTAGACTATAAATTCTGATATTGTTTCGATATAGTAGGAAATAAATTAAACACAGCAGATGGAAACACCCCGTCTCTAATCCCTATAACCACCTAGTAAATCGATGCCATAACAGCGTATTGTTTTCTTGACGCACAATACGGTTCCTTTCTGATACAATCTTGACCATTATCCACTGCTGCTTTCTACTGGCCAATAGCGATATCGAAAGAATTGATAGGCCTACGATTGTTCGGCGTAATTGCTTATAACCACCAGTAGAGGTCTCTATATGTTCATTTTTGTTTAATTTTGTAGCGAATTGACAAGTTATTCTAAATGTGAAGGTAGGCATGCTAGACTGTTTACAGCACACAATGCTATGAGCCGGATAAACCTGAACTTTCAGTTTGAGACTTTTTGTTATAAACAGCTAAGTGCAGCAACTTTTTGGAAATAATGGAAAAATGTTGCAAGCTATCCAAGCGCTAACATACAACAACATGTTGCATTTCATAAACATGTGAAAGATTGAGGAACAATATAGGCCTACCTGAATCGAATTCTGCAAATTGTCATTGACATAGGCCTTTTCCTGGAATGATTTGACTCGTGCAGCAATTTGACCATTATTAGCATATCACAGACTGTTACAACAACGTGCTGTCCAATCAAATGTGGTGCTGAAAAATACAATCCAAGAATCAATCACAATGGATACCCGCCTCAAACGAGAACAAAACATTCAGTGTGGTTTCTTAAATTATATATTTAATAGGCATATAAAATTGTAGTCTGAACACCACAATCCATATTTTCGAAAACAGCTTTACAACTTTTACGCGTGAAATTTCTGACTTTCAGAATAGGAATGGCAAAGAATCCAATAGATCTCCTTGCGGAAAATGTGCACCTGTAGCGCACTCGTTTCTGCGGGTCATTATATATGCGGGTTTGCAGACATACCGACACGTCTTGAACATAATATGTAGGCTACCTTAAATTAATCGTATTTCAATGCCAGACCTATAATGCTACATTATTCTATAGAGAGACACGCTTGCCATTTATGTTCCTCTCTTAGGCTGTAGCCTGGATACCGGAGAGAGCGTCCTTGGCATTTGTGATTTTAAAGAACGAAGGGTAGAGGGGGAGACAGATAATTTGAAGACGTGCCAGGGGTACATTGTTAAATTCAAAAGGCATTTCAAAGAACCAAACCATTCCCTTTTTTCATTCTCTCCGATTTTTTTCTTTCATTCTGTCTTTCTTTCGCCCGGTTGCAGACCATTTGAATCCACCAATGGGCTTTCAAGTTAGAGACATTGGAATGTAAATGAGTCCAGCGCGTGCTCCTGGCGCAGTGAAAGCTCGGGATTGTTTATTGAGCTCCCTGAGCCACGCGCCTGGCTCGCGGAGTCGGCTAGGAGAAGAATTACACAGCGGGGCGGGGCCTCTCCGGGAAGCGTGCGTCTCCAAAGGGGTGGGGTGTGTGGGGCGCGTGTTGAAAAAGAGGAGTGCTGCCAAAGTTTGGATCAGATCCGCTCGTGGAGTAAGCAAGCGCAGTCGAGAAAACTTGGGACACCAAAATCCACAGCGCGCTGCAACTATAGCCACACGGTCCCCACGCGAAGGACACGAGAGCAGATAGCCAGCCTGTCTCTATTTCTTCCACTGTCTGTGAGGGTGTGCTGTTGCAACCCACATCTGTCTATAGCCCTGTCTCACCACCGACCAACATGGAGACTACCACCATCACCACCACCACGCAAATGGGGCAGAATGCATGCCCATTTGGACTGACCGAGAGGCGCACCACCATCACCCTTCACGCCCCAGCCCTGGAGTGCACTCTCCCTAACGACAACACTGCAGCCAGCTACCAAAGTAAGACCACGGTGCTGAAAAGACAGCGCTCTAGCTCTCCGGAGCTCCTGCGCTGCAAGCGACGGCTCAGTTTTAACGGACTCGGTTACTCCATCCCACAGCAGCTGCCTGTAGCCGTGGCCCGGCGGAACGAGCGTGAGAGGAACCGTGTCAAGCAGGTCAACATGGGCTTCCAGACATTGCGCCAGCACGTGCCTAACGGGGCCGCCAACAAGAAAATGAGCAAAGTGGAGACTCTGCGGTCAGCTGTGGAGTATATCCGGGCTTTGCAGCAGCTACTAGACGAGCATGATGCAGTGTCGGCTGCTTTTCAGTGCGGGGTGCCATCACCTACCATCTCCAACAGTTACTCAGCCGAGCCGGAGTCACCCCACTCCACTTATTCCTCGGATGAGGGGAGCTATGAGCCTCTAAGCTCTGAGGAGCAGGAGCTTCTGGACTTTACCACCTGGTTTGACAGATACTGAGACACATGTAGTCTAATTGTCGTTACCGCCACATAACCTGTGGAAGAGGCCTCCATAAGAAGGGACTCATAGTTGAAAAGAATGACAAGTTATTCGATTCACTGTGCAGAGCGAGGCACCCGTGAACACTCTCTTGGCATCGGCGCTCTCTGGCCACACCAAGCAGCATTTGCAGGTGCAAAGCAATGACTGTGAAAGGGGAAAGTTAAGCAGAGTTAGTGTTGCTATGCTACAAGAGGGAACGGAGTACAGCGAAAGGCCCATGGGATCCCTGCAAAACAACAAAACGGAAAGATTGTGTGCGCACACGCTCGGAAAATGCATGGAACGAGGAAAGACTGCAGGGTGTCGCGTGGAATAACGTCTTTATTGATGCGTTCAAATAAGTGCAATTATTAAACCAGCAGCCGTGGAGACTGGACAGAAGCCCATTAGAAGTGCACGATTGTTGCTCCCAAGGACTTTGCTGTTGATGCAGTTTTAGATAAGAGGAAGACTTTCAGATGAGAGCAAGACTGTCTGAAATTGAAATGAGAGGGTGTTGAATATAACTACATATTTTTCTAAATTGAGATGAACAAAAGAAATTCTGCAACAATGAACACTGCCACTTTGCTGACCTTTAGAGCACATAACACGTGATAGTCATGACTTGACTGCTGGATATTTGAATTGGAATGTACGTCTGTGTCAATCGATTTGTCAGCAATAGACTATTACTGCGTCAAGTCAAATATTTAAGGGTTTACGTGGTATGGAGACCTTTATCAATGTATGCACTTGCTCTCCGTTTTTCGTAGTCCCATAAAATGTAAATATACGATTTTAACAGATATATTTTGTGTAAACATTTTTTAAATAAAGATAACTATTTATATTAAACGATGTTGTGTTGTTGCTTTATTATGTGGAAAATCAACTTTCTTAACAAGTAGGTTAGTGTTGACGTCACTGGCTTACAGGCATGCTCACAAATAATATGCTGGCCTATACCTGATTTAATTATTAGAAACACCTGACTCGTGATTTGTGCAAATATATCTGACAATCTGCATTGAGCAAACGGAGACGATTGTCGTTCTATTCAAAGGCCTAGTCTGACCTTTTACCGAGTTGTTTGGGCACACAAGGGAGAATTGCGCAGCTGTGTAAGCCCTCAATAACCATTTAAAGATGTGCACCTTGCCTTGCGCTTTGTCTGTATTGAGAACGGGTAGATTAATATTACGTTTCATGCACTGCTTTGTTTCTTTTTCATGGTCTTTCTCTTCGCTCAGTAACCCAGAGAGCCTGAAGGGGAGGGTGGGGGGAAAGGAGAGAGAGAGAGAGAGAGAGAGAGAGAGAGAGAGGAGGGGTTATTTTCACTTGCCTCAAAGGGGAGGCTACTTTGAAATACTGCTCCTGGAAAGTCAGGAGGACAATGCCCCGAGTCAAAAATCCTTATTGGCCGATTGAAATTAATCTAAATAAAACGGATTGTAGACAACACGTGTATCCCCAACTGTGTTTTTCAGTGCACACAGAACCCAATCAAATAGCCCATCTTCCGCGAAATGGGGAGCACAACACCCCATTGTGCGCATTATTGTGTGCGACTTCGCTTCTCATTATGCATTTTCTGAGGGAGCCTCCATTGTAAATAAACATCGATGCCAGAACCAACGAGGCGGAAAGATAAATAAAGAGTTTTATTTAGCCTGGTAGCATACACTGTCTCTCGTCGGAATAAAATAAACCAAAACTGTAGGAGCTGGGATCAAGGCGATAAGTGTAATTCTATTTGGGAAATTCTTCAATTACGGTTGTAAATGCTGTTCTAAGACTTTGTCCCCAACTAAAAACACTATCTGGATTCGCAAAAAGGATAATAAGCAATGAATAAGGGAAAAACAAGTAAAGGGCCTATAGGTCTGCTGTAGCACCAACCAACGGATGGATGGTATGGGATAGGCTTCATACATGTCCTGAAACTAATTTCCTGTAACACACAATTACGCACATTTGGAAACATATAACTTCACCCACGTTTTGCAAGGTAGAATGACCATTCATATCAACGGCCTGGGAGCAATAAATTTAACTGCAAGGCTCAGGGACAAAACCACACATTTTTCTACATTGCGGCTCTGATTTTCTAGCAACCTTTCGATTACTGGTAAGATGCTCTAGCCGCAAGACTATATACCCCCTTCTCTCAATTCAATAAGGAATTTTGGCAATGGAAACCTTTGTTTACATCGCCAAAGCAAGTGAAAAATAAGAAAAAATAAAGAAAATCAAAAGATGAAAAAAACTCCAATAAGCCTCTCTATTTTCTTCTCTCTGTCTTTTTAGTGTCATATCCCCTCACCATGTCTTTCCATTTCCTACTCATCATAAAATGTTTTGCTGCATGCAGGTGTAGCCTAAGCCACGTGTCTGCACTCAATTACAAAAACTCGCTAATGCCTTTGGCCAGTGACTCGCGTCAGTCCATCTTGGTCCCTTGTCCTGTATGGAAAGAAACAATCTAAAACGTGATAAATGACATCAATTACTCATTTCTTTAGACAACCTCCAACGTTACAGAGACTCAGTAGACAAACCAGTGCTGGCTAGAAAACATCCCGCTGGCCCATTATTACATGCGTGAAATGCTATTTTATTAATGTCGCGTACTTGTCAGGCGACGCACGACAATAAATAGTGTTCGCCTCAGTCAGTTTGGTTTCCCGAAAGTGCTGTGTTTTTGAGGTCCTGTAATTACGTAAATTAAAGATTCCCTTCTCACAATCGGAAGGGTAGACCTATAGGCAAATGTTAATTTTGATATAATCAAATGACTAATCAATCAGAAACACACACACACGCACACGCACACACACACACACACACACACACACA
>JACXGI010002481.1:0-10628 GCA_016801175.1 Esox masquinongy | reverse complement strand
ATTTTATATCCTGAGACAGTAATAGTGGAGGTCAGTTGTTGCCAGTCTCACATTACGAAAATCCATGGTGATTTTGCATATACCAGATTGCTTTTAGACCTGGCAATTTATATATACGATACCATTCACTAGGAGCAATGTGAGTGCCTATTACCTTCTTGTGGGCTGTTTTAACTCAGTCCCTAAACTTAATACCATACAAAAGATACTCTCAAGTCACATGATCGTCCATCTGAAATCTCCTTCCAGCTGTAAAGTCCCACTTTGATTAACATTTTTTTTTATTGTTTTATAAGTGAAACTGACAGTGAATCAGTGTACTCCCCCCATTTCTTTCATTAATAAATAAATTAACTGCTGGACACCTGAACCTCATATTAATTGGTGGAGATAGGTCTGAGACAGAGTTAAGCCAGGTGAGATAAATTCTTGAGAACTCTGTCTGAAGTCCAAACAGGTATAGTTTTTATCTCCTAAGCCCTTGCCCTAGCCAATTTCCCTTTGAGGAAGCCCCGGACTCATAATTAGATTGCCATTTTAAGTGGCGGCCCAATCTCCCCCTTATGCTCTTAATTTAACTTGAGTGGATGAGTGGGCAACTTTGTCCACTTGTAGGGTTTATATCACCCACAATTAAAATCTAACTGCAGCCACATGTGTAACATATTACCCACAATTCAAGGTAAACTGTTCTCATGTGTGTCAAAGTTTGGTCACAAAGTGTAAAATTTAATCCACACCAATAACTTTTTCAGAAAATTATTTTTGAGCAAAGTCGAGACCTGATTATCAATATCTTTCTTGCTTTTGACAGACAACCTGAGATGTGTATGGAGAACAGTGTTTGTAAATACTGCCTTAAGTAAGGTTAATACCATAACCCGCAGTACAATGGAGGGGTGTATTGCAAGAGTAAATATTAAGATGGTGTTATATTGGGGACATGGATAATCTGGACATTTGGATTCTTAAATAATGGGAAAAGGGTAGCACTTGGTTAGTAAAAGTCCAGTAAAAAGGATGGATAGAAATAGTATAATTTATTTTATTTTAAAGATTTTTTTTGCAAACATATGTTTAATCTATCCATAAAAAGCCACTCTGTGAATCAAAGTGAGTCTACACACAACACCCCATAATGACAAAGCATAAACGTGAAATATATGCCATGTTATTTGAAAGGAAAACTTGGAAAAATCTCTTGTACATAAATCTTCAGATCCTTTATTCAATACTTTTTAGAAGCACCTTTTGCAGCAATTACTGCTTTGATTCTTCTTGAATGTACCGCTACGAATTTTGCACACCTGGATTTGTGGAGTTTCTCCCATTCTTCCTTGTAGATCCTCTCTAGCTCTGTCAAATTGTATGGGGAGTATTAATGACCCGCAGTCTGCAGGTTTCCCCACAGATGTTCAATATGGTTCAAGTCCGTGCTTTGGCTGGAAGGACATTCTCCCAAAGCCCCTCCAGCATTGACTTGGCTATGTGCTTCAGGACATTGTTGTGCTGAAAGATAAACCGTTGCCTCAGTCTGAGGCCCTGTATGCTCTGCATCAGATGTTCTTCAATTTTCTCTGGCAGGTTCTCCCATCTCTGCAGAGAAACTCTGAACCCTGTCAAACCCCTGACCAAGGCACTTCTTGTCAGTACTTTGGCTGGATAGACAGCTCTAGCAAGAGTCTTGGTGGTTAGAAATGTCTTCCATTTGACAATAATGAAGTCCACTCTGTTCCTGGGAACTTTTCTTTACCTTTAATAAATTGGCAAAAATAATATTAAAATGTGTTTTTCTTTGTCATTATGGGAAATTGTGTAGATTTACCTTTACAGAAGGGACTGAATATTAGTAGGGAAAAGATTTTGTTGAAAAAAGAAATCAAATGGGAGAAAACAAATGTTTTGGCTTCATTGCTGCCATGCCTTTCAGGTACCGTTCATGTATAAAGAAAAGTCTGCATATTTACAGTATGGTAAATTTGGCAGCGTTTAGGCTAGGTATGATAGGAATACAAATGAGCTACACAGGAGCAGGTTTCACTAAGGGAAGAACGTTTTATCCAGTATGTCATGCAACTAATGTACAGTAAAGATAAAAAAAATGTTTTTTATAATGGTATACCTTTATGGTTAATTATATGGCAGGGGAGTATAGAGTGCTGTCACGCCGGCCTCTCTGGGTGTGGCGGTGCCAACCTCTTGACTGCGCTCCTCCTCGCCGGTGTACTAACCACCAGTATGGGAACGATGGCAGCAACACCCCTTCCCCGCAGCTGTGTCTCATTGTTTTGATTGCCAGTGCTTTAGGTTGCCTTGTTTTCTCTTCACCCCTCATGGGTTATTTTGCTGTGTGTGTTGTGTATAGCCATGTAGTGTGCTTTATCACTACCTATACAATAAACAGTCTTGTTGTTTCCTTATTCTGCGCCTGGTGCTTTTGCCTCCCAAGTCACACACATTACAAGTACTAAACCAATCTGAGTCAAGGTTCAGCCACAAAATTTATCAAGTAAAAAGACGCAACACTCGCTCAACATTAAAAGATCACTCTGATGAAGGCCACTGAAGTCTGAAATGTTACATTTTGATGTAAATAAAAAAAAAAAAAGATTTAAATACAACCCTGTTTCCAAAAAAACATTGTAACACTGCATAACATGTAAATAAAACAGCATACAATGATATGCAAATAATTTAAAACCTATATTCAATCAAAAATAGTACAAAGACAACATTTCAAATGTTGTAACTGAGACATTTTATTGATTCTTGAAAAAGAAATGCCCTCTTGGAATTTGATGCCACCAACACATTTCAAAAAATTTGGGACTGAGGCAACAAAAGACTGGAAAAGTTGTGTAATGCTAAAAAACTAAACCTGGTGGAATATCACACAACTAAATAGATTAATTGGCAACAGGTTAGTAACAGGTCAGGGTATTAAAAGATCATTCCAGAGAGGATGGTCTGTCAGAAGTGAGTATGGGGAGGGGATCACCACATTGTGAAAACTGCGACAGTACATAATATCATTAAAGGATTCAGAGAATCTGGAGAAATCTCTATACGCAAGGGACAAAGTCAAAAACCAATATTGGAAGGCCGTTGTCTTTGGGCCCTCAGGCGGCACTGCATTAAAAACAGACATGATTCTGTAATGGAAATCACTGCATGGGCTCAGGTACACTTTTGAAAACCATTGTCTCTGAACACAGTATGTCGCTGCATCCACAAATGCAAGTTAAAACTCTACCATGCAAAGAAGAAACCATATGTAAACAAGATCCAGAACCGCCACCGCATTCTCTGGGCCCAAGCTCATTTAAGATGTACTGAGGCAAAGTGGAAAACTGTCCTGTGGCCTGACGAATCAAAATTTGAAATGATTTTTGGGAATCATGGACGCCGTGTCCTCCGGACTAAAGAGGGGAGGGACCATCTGGCTTCTTATCAGCGCACAGTTCAATAGCCAGCATCCGTGAGGGGGTGCATCAGTGCACATGGCATGGGTGACTTGCACATCTGTGAAGGCACCATTAATGCTGAACAATATAAACAGGTTTTGGAGCAACATACATCGATCAGCCATAACATTATGACCACTGACAGGTAAAATGAATAACACTGATAATCTCGTTATCATGGCACCTGTCAGTGGGTGGCATATATTAGGCAGCAAGTGAACATTCTGTCCTCAAAGTTGTGATAGAAGCAGTAAAAGTGGGCAAGCGTAAAGATCTAAGTGACTTTGACAAGGGCCAAATTGTGATAGCTAGACGACTGGATCAGAGCATCTCCAAAACTGCAGCCCTTGTGGGCGTTCCCGGTCTGCAGTGGTCAGTACCTATCAAAAGTGGTCCAAGGAAGGAATAGCAGTGAACCGGCGACAGGGTCATGGGCAGCCAAGTCGCATTGATGCACGTGGGGAGTGAAGGCTGGCCCGTGTGGTCTGATCCAACAGACGAGCTACTGTAGCTCAAATTGCTGAAAAAGTTAATGCTGGTACTGATAGAAAGGTGTCAGAACACACAATACATCGCAGTTTGTTGCGTATGGGGCTGCGTAGCCGCAGACAAGTCAGGGTGCCCATGCTGACCCCTGTCTACTACTGAAAGCGCCTACAATGGGCACGTGAGCATCAGAATTGGACCACGGAGCAATAAAAGAAGGTGGCCTGGTCTGATGAATTACGTTTTCTTTTACATCACGTGGATGGCCAGCTGCGTGTGCGTCGCTTACCTGGAGAACACACGGCACCAGAATGCACTATGGGAAAGAGGCAAGCCGGCGGAGGCAGTGTGATGCTTTGGGCAATGTTCTGCGGGGAAGCCTTGGGTCCTGCCATTCATGTGGATGTTACTTTGACACGTACCACCCACCAAAGCATTGTTGCAGACCATGTGAACCATTTCATGGCAACGATAGTCCCTGATGGCATTGGCCTCTTTCAGCAGGATAATGCGCCCTGCCATAAAGCAAAATGGTTCAGGAATGGTTTGAGGAACACAACGAGTTCAAGGTGTTGACTTGGCCTCCAAATTCTCCAGATCTTAATACAATCGAACATCTGTGGGATGTGCTGGACAAACAAGTCCGATCCATGGAGGCCCCACCTCGCAACTTACAGGATCTGCTGCTAACATCTTGGTGCCAGATACCACAGCACACCTTCAGAGGTTTAGTGGAGCCCATGCCTCAATGGGTGAGGGCTGTTTTGGTGGCAAAAGGGGGACCCACACAATATTAGGCAGGGGGTCATAATGTTATGGCTGATGCTGCTTTCCAGACTATGTCTTGTTCAAAGAAGGCCTTGCTTATTTCAGCATGACAGTGCCAAACCACATTTTGCATGTATAACAACAACATGGCTCAATAGTAAAAGAGTCTAGGTGCTAAACTGGCCTGCCTGCAGTCCAGACCTGTCACCCACTGAAAACATTTGGTGAATTACAAAAAAAGACACAAAAAATATGACAAAGGAGACCTTGAACTGTGGAGCAGCTGAAATCTTATATCAAGCAAGAATGGGAATACATTTCACTTTCAAAACTACAGCGAATGGTCTCATTAGTTCTCAAACACTTACAGATTATTGTTAAAAGAAGAGGTGATGCAGCACAGTGCTACACATGCCCCAACTATTTTGAATCGTGTTGCTGCCATCAAATTCATAATGGGCATGTGCAGTTAGGCCCAGAAATAATTGGACACTGACACAAGTTTTGTTACAAATATATTTAAGTTACAGTTAAATAATGAATATGGGCTTTAAGTGCAGTCTCTCAGCTTTAATTTGAGGGTATCCACAACCAAATTGGTGGAAGGTTTTAGGAATTACAGCTCTTTAATATGTAGCCCCCTCTTTTTCAAGGGACCAAAAGTAATTGGACAATTGACTCAAAAGCTGTTTCATGGACAGATGTGGGCTATTCCTTTGTTATTTCAACATCAATTAAGCAGGTAAAAGGTCTGGGGTTGATTCCAGGGGTGGCATTCACATTTGGAAGCTGTTGCTGTGATCCCACAACACGCGATCAAAGAAGCTCTCAATTCAAGTGAAACAGGCCATCCTTAGGCTGAAAAAAATCCATCAGAGAGCTAGCAGGAACATTATGAGTGGCCAAATCAATAGTTTGGTACATTCTGAGAAAAAAAGAATGTGCTGGTAAGCTCTGCAACACAAAAAGGCTTGGACGTCCACGGAAGACAACAGTGGTGTATGATCGTAGGATCTTTTCCATGGTAAAGAAAAACCCCTTCACAACATCCAGCCAAGTGAAGAACACTCTCCAGGAGGTAAGCATATCATTATCCAAGTCTACCATAAAGAGAAGACTTCACAAGAGCAAATACAGAGGGTTCACCACAAGGTGCAAACCATTCATAAGCCTCAAGAATGGAAAGGCCAGATTAGACTTTGCCAAAAACATCTAAAAAAGCCAGCCCAATTCTGGATGAGCATTTTTTGGACAGATGAAACTAAGATCAACCTGTACCAGAATGATGGGAAGAAAAAAGAATGGAGAAGGCTTGGAACGGCTCATGATCCGAAGCATACTACATCATCTGTAAAACACAGTGGAGGCAGTGTGATGGCATGGGCATGCATGGCTTCCAATGACACTGGGTCACTATTGTTTATTGATGATGTGACAGAAGACAGAAGCAGTCGGATGAATTCTGAAGTGTATAGGGATATATTGTCCGCTCAGATTCAGCCAAATTCAGCAAAGTTGATTGGATGGCGCTTCACTTGATGGACAATGGACATTGACCCAAAACATACTGCCAAAGCAACCCAGGAGTTTTTTTTTAGCAAAAGCCTTTGACAAAACCATCGGTATTTCTTCAATATGCAATAATCAGATAAAAAAGAACGCACCTATGATTCCAGATTTTTAGCACGGCAAGACAGTTAAGGCAAGACCTAGGTCAATAATTATCAAGGACAGATGTATCCCACACCTTTATGTACTGGCAGCACATGCACACTTTTCCACGTTTTTGGAATGACCCCCGAAATTAATGTTACATTAAAAATGTATGTAAGTGCACAATAGCTAAATGTTGCAGTGCTAACCAGCAGATCTTGGTCAGGTTTGTCACCACCTGTGGCTTTCCTAGGGTTGATAGCTAGAAAAGCATGAAGGACTTCCATCTTTGTGAGTCACGTGTTATGAAGAAGCAGGAAACTATCGCAGAGTAACACTAACCAAGACTTTTATTTCAGAGACTTACTATATCACAACGAGGCTTTACAAGTCTCAAGGACAGGAATCTTGGAGGATTTAGAATTTTCCCCAAAGAGATTGCCTGCTGCAATAAAGTGACAATTGAAGGCATCAGCAATAATATTCTTGTGGCAGGTTAGGCACCTGCAAGATCTGTTGTGGTTATTGGCTGGACATAATTAAAAAATATTATTTTATGTGTAGTACTAAAACAGGAACAACATTTAGTTTAGCTGTGAAGCCATGCACGTTTCTGTCCTGTTGGTTTTTCAATTGGAAATTGAAAAAAATATTTACATACCTGAAGATCTCCAGATGTATCTGTGGAATAAAATGTTTTTATGTTTTTTTTGTCTTTTATTCTTTACATCAGTGTCTGTGGTTGTTTAAATGAACTAAGTCTTTCTTGGGTGTCTACCATACAACCTCAAGCTAATCTATTTCTGCATCTACAGCAAGTACAAATTAAATAATTACAAAAAATGTAGGATAAAATTTCAATACATAATATAAAATTATTTATAAATATAGCAGCATTTAAAAATGTTTCACAAAGCAAAAACAAACACAAACAATTATTACAAGCAAATCTAACTTTTTTCAAGGGAAAATTCAGCAAGCAAGGGCAGTCAAGGGCACTGGTTATTTGAGTCTGAGCTGTTTTTGCAGATGATTTCACTGGGGGCAAAAAAAGGCAATTTGCTTTAATCTTGGTGTATCAGGTACTAACCAATCCTGTGTTGTCAAAATATAATTATATGTTTAAAAAGTGACTGTGTCAAAGGATTTTTAACAAGGTAGCATAATTCAGTTGTATCTGGAAATTTAAATTACAATCAGTAACAGTTACAGGGCTGTATTCTGGTCTGAACACTTATTTTATACGTATTTAGCATAACTGTATGTTCACCAGTTATTGTAGAATATTTTCTAGGCAAGATTACCAGCGTATGTGCCCTATGGAGTGATAGAGATTAGAGTGTACAGTACTAAAAATGTGGGGCACTGAGCCAGCAATAATGTTGCTGCTAATACAAGAAAAAATGATCACAATTTGTCAGATCCAGTAGACCTTCTTTTGTGTATAGCTAGCAAGGCACTGAGGACTTTGTAGAATACTTAGGATTCAGCAAAGTGGGCTTGGCAATGAACTGAGTGAAGTTTAGGTCCACACAGAAATCCTTCATACAGTCATACAGACCACATACTGTTTCGATGGAACCCCCAGAAAGGAGAAAAAAAACCATAATCAACAAAGTGCAGGCTACCATCCCTGATCCATAGCTGGGTGCAAACTGACTCTCAAAACATGCAACCCTGCATTATATTAGATAATGGGTTATATTATATCTTATATTAGATAATATTATATATATTAGATAACCCATCTTTTTATTATATTGAATTATGCATACACTGCCTCTAAAAATTATTCACCCCACTTTGTGTTACAAAATAAAATAAAATTTAATTTAATTTTGATTTTTTGCCACTGATCAACACAAAATTCCATAATGTCCAAGTGAAAAATAAAATCAGCAAATTGTTGTAAATGAATTACAAATACAGAATGGAAAACAATTGATTGCATACATATTCACCTCCCTTACTATGACACAACTAAATGAGCTTTGGTGCAATCAACTGACATTAGAAGTCAACTAATTTGTTGAGTAAAATATACCTGTTTGCAACTAAGCCGTTTCACATTATTTCAGGTTAAATACACCTGACTCGGGGAGGTCCCTCAGTTCATTAGTACAATTCCCCAAAAAACTACAAAAAATAAATCATGAAGAAGAAGAAACATTGAAATGCAAATATAGAATAAAGTTCTTCTAAAGCACCAATCAGGGGTAGTATATAAGAACATTTCTAAGACCTTGAATATCTCCCGGAGCACTGTGAAGTCCATTATTAAGCAATGGAGGAAATATGGCACAACTGTAAATCTGTCCAGAATAGGCTGTCCTCAAAAATGTTGTATCTGGTTGAGAACGCAGCTAGAGTGGGAACCCACCAAGAGGCCTATGGTGACTTAAGGAGTTACATTATTCCACAGCATACAGCAACTATAGCCCAGATGCTTCACAAAAGTGGCTTTCATGGGAAAGTGTCAAAAAGAAATTTGAAAATTGTTGAAGAAAAATTGGCTAGAGTTTGAAATGAAACATTTCAAGCCTTTTTTGTTTCAATCTTGATGATTACTGCTTAATCATCCAGTATCACAAAATATTAGAATAAAAGATTTATAATACAGAAATGTCAACCTGAGAACAGCTCTAATCAGCTGGATTTTTAATTTCCATGAGCTGTAAGCCATCAAGATTGAAACAAAAAGGGCTTGAAATGTTTCACTTTATATATAATGAATCTAGAATATATGAAGGTGTCACTTTTTGATTTGAATTACGGAAAAAAATGAACTTTTCCACGATATTCACATTTTTTGAGATGCACCTGTATGTAAGCTTCTTGATAATAATATGTCAGCCACTGTGCTTGTAAAATGGTGAAAGTGGACTTTGTCTTGGTACGCATTGACGTTCCTCAGAGAGTCCACTCACCTGCCTATGTTTGGTTTGGTCTATCATGCAGTATTTAACTGTTGATACTCAGACTATTAAGTGGCAAAATAGCTACTTCTCCCCCCAAAAATAGCTATACCTCCTCTAGATGAAGTGATGAAGACAGCTAGGGTCATCATAGGTCGACTACTTGTGGTTATAAACTGTTGCTCATACATTATGATCCTATTAACCATGAAACGCCACTTGTGTGTTTCAAACCCCAATCTCCCAGCCTATATAGGCAAACCTGCTTAGCACCGTTCCAAAGGACCATTACAGGCCTACCTAGACAAGGTTCATTATAACAGTCTGCATAAAGATTTATTTGAAAAGAGAGATGGAGACCCATACTGAACAAAATACAGAGACAGAGTGGGAGATGAAGGTAGATGAAAAGATGGTGCACAACCTTGGACACTGCTTACCGAGTTGTTAATTTTTAAGCAGGAATATAGACATGCACTACATGAAAGGAAAACAAACGTAAGATTAATTTGCAGTTGGATCATTTGTAACGTGTAAATGGCATTGCAACACATGCTCCATGTCGAGCTTGCTCTGTACAAACACGGCTGGAAGGGAGAGAGAGACATGGCTTAGCAAGTAAGCAGGGGCCAATGAAAGAGTAATGAGTGTAGAGAGGCTGTAGTGAAGGTCAAAACCATCAGAGTTTTAGCACTAGTAGATTTTCCTCAGTTGATTGGGACAAACTTGATGACCTGACTGGGACAAACTGGGGCCTAGTTATATTTCATGCAGAGTAATGAAATCAGTTCAGATCAATGACTATGCAATTTAAATATAATTCATCCATTACGTTTAAAATGCCTTAAATTACAGATTCGTGTTTGGACTTAAAAAATTGTTCATTTGAAGGTCAAAACTGAGAAAAGTTTGGGTATTTGTTGCCCTTCTAGCTTGGATGTGCAACCATAATGGCCCCAGTGTTGTGAAGGTCCATTGGATTAAGTGGTCCACTCACCAAATGCACTGAGCCATATTGTTCATGTGTTTCTTAGGAATGGCTACCTGGATCTTCTACACAAAACACACACAATGGCTTTCTCCATGCCAAATGGAGCCCATCAGATTTCATTTTCTCTTTTCTCCCTCATGCAAGTTCATGTCAGAAGGCCACTCTGTCGTGTTAGGCACCCTTGTTCTCCCTGCAGCAGAAGCATTCAATAGGCGTCGTCCCACTGCACCACCCCGCCAAGTTGCCTCACTCCCGACAAAAAAGTCAGTCATTGGACTCATGTTTTTCTTCTATCTTTTTATAAAAAAGAAATCTTTCTCTTTTTGAATACGAAGGGGGGGGGGGGGGGGA
>JACXGI010002480.1:38157-73278 GCA_016801175.1 Esox masquinongy | reverse complement strand
GTTGATTTTCCGGGGGGGCGTTCTTTTTTTTAAGGAGGGGGATTTAAAGTCCATGAGTTTCATCCTGCATGTCGGGCTGGCGGGGAGGCTGTTCTGCCCTGGGGGTTGAAAGCTGGGTCCGGGGGGGCGACGAGGCGAACGTCTGTGCAGGATCTCCTCCCTCGACTCACGACACTGATCTTGAATCGGTCGAGAGCAATCTTCCGACCCCTTCACGCCAGTTTTCCTGTCCATCTGTTGGTGGTGGTGGTGGAGGTCCCGGGGAGACCCAGGGCTCTGTGGGGCAAAACCCAGCACATGGTGCTCCGTGGTGGGGCAGTGAGTATGGTTTCCCTGATCCCTCTGGAGGGCTAAGCAGGCGTCCACAGCAGGCCACATACCCAGGTGACGGGCCATGGTGCTAACCTCCTGAAGGTCCTCCTCAGAAACGCACAGAATGGAGGAGTAGGAGAAGTCCAGCAGAGACACCAGGCTAGACTCACTGTAACCTGCAAGACCGGAAAGGAGAGGGTAAATGTGGTTGGACAGTAAATGGAAGAACAGCTCGAACGAAAGAGAAAGACAGGGAACGAGCGGGAAAGACAGCGAACAACCGGGAAAGACAGCGAACGAGAAGGAAAGACATTACAGGAGTGAAAGAGAGACCGTAAGTAAATATTGGGTCAAACATTAGACAAACATCCGTCCTAGCTCACAAACAGATGTTGACAAGACCAGAGAGGAGGAAATAGAGGGAGGGGTAAACACACATGAGGGAGTGAAAAGGTGGAAAATAGAGGGTGAGGTAGAAACTTTTTTTTAGAGCAGTAGCTGTCATGTCCATGCCAAAACAGCATGGACATCAACATAACAACAGACCAGAGATTAAGGAAAACAGATAAAGATTGTGAGCATCTCATACCTGTGAGGTCAATGTCAGATTTGGTGCCAGGGTTAGAGTCCATCTCAGTGAATACCTCGTGGAAGTACTCGCTCACCGCCGCCAGCACCGCTTTGTGGGCGGAGTAAGAGCATCCGTCCGTCTTCAGAGTGACATCACAGAACAGCCCCGCCTCCCGCTGGCTTCTCAGCTTATTGAGCACGTCACGGCCATGTGTCATCATCGTCTTGGAGAGACGCCTTTCATCTTCGCGCTTCTATGAGAGAGAATTGTCACGTGCGAGAGAGGAACAGGGACCAGGTAATGTGAGATTGGGGGTGAGAAAATGACTGAAGGATGGGGAATGTGAAAGAAGGAAGTGTGAAAGAGAGCAAATGTGTGAGTGGCAGAGAAATTGGAAACCTGGGGGGGGGGGGTCCTTACCTCTGGTCTCTTGTTCCTCTGTTCCAGACACTCCGGACAACCCAGGACAAAGTCTCGGATCTGGAAGTACATTCCTGGGGATGGATCGATCATTTGTTATCACAATGATCAAGAGATCTGATTTTTTGTACAACAAAACAAACAACATAACACAGGCAGTGTTTTGAAGGCCCAAAGGATTCTATTGTTCTGAACAGCTAACAACACAGTACTTCTTCATTGTATCTATCAGCCTCCAACGACTGAAGATCAACTTCTCTTTCAGTTCTCTCTGGTTGTAAACAGGAGTTGACTTCTCTCTCAACAGAATGGAGAATTCATTGTCTCTTACGCCAGATGAGAGACATAAAAAAGCAATGCGCATGGGAAATCAGTCACAGTAGAGGGACAGATTGGCAAGGTTACAGAACTATACCATGTCTCTGACTATATATACACACACAAAGCCTTACAGTAACGTCACAGGATAGTCTTCAATGGGATTTTGGGGTTTTGGCATAGAGGCGACCGCTTGGGGAACCCTTTAAATGGTTTGAATCATTGCCCAACTGGGCACGGGAGATCGATAGTAACCACCCGTCCAGACTCACCCTCCCACCAGTAGTTATCCGCCACTGATCGGTAAGTGTCATCCAGGGAGTGGTGGCGCGTGCCATGTCGCCGCCGGTGGAAAGTGGCTATTGCCCCGAGCCGTCGATCCTCGTCTAGCACCTCTCGGTAGTGGATGAAGCCTCTCTCCAACTTCTTACGGTACTGCAGCCCGTCGATAATCTCAAAGTTTGACGAGCAACCCACAGACTCAGGCCCCTTAGTACGCGCGGCGGCGGTCTCCCCTTGAAGAACACGCACATCCCGTAAATGTTTGGATGGAGGAAATGTGTCATCATCAGTGTAATGCATCGTATAGGTACAGTCGCCGGCCATTTTAGTCGGGCGTTGTTATCGCTGTAGCCTACTTTTTCTCCACGCCGAAAGTAAAAACAAAAGTTAGGCTCGGTTCCCTTGCACTGGTCTGGGGATTACAGCGGAGGGCGCCGTCTGTGCGTCAAGGCTCGAAGTTTCCTCGACCCAAAGTTGTCAAGTGTCCCGAAATGAACTCCACGTGGATGAGGTGACAGTTGGTGTGAACAGGGACCAATTATCAGCCACGGGTCAGGAACACAAGATGAAATAGACCTGTGTAACTTTTAACTTATCCTATTGGTAACCTATTTGGTTAGGCGATTTCTTTTGTTTTCCATTGTGTGGTTAAATTAAGACAGAATATACTACTGTAGACTGTGCTTATCTACAATTAGTCACTAAAGTCAAGACGGATCCAATAACATTTAGCAGCGCGAGACTATATAGCCCATTTGCGAGAAAGGTAGGAATGTCCGTAGCATAGTTACAAGAAGTCAGCATCTTTTTGGCTGTTATCCATACATTCAAAGGTCATGATCACAATCCAAGCAGAGCAGTCGCATCCAGTGTTGGAGTGGATTTCTAAATATGAACACTCCCTTGACAAGTCGAACATGTCATTTCTACTATGTTGATTTCAATAAAAAAGTAAATAAACTGTAAGAATATACTATTTTATAGATTATAAGAATTTATAAGGATACGTCTAGACAGATTGTGTATCTGTGGCAAAGTTTGTCAAAAAATGCAATTTGACTCTTTATCCCACATTCAGCCACTTGGTGCCCATAATGAAAATGTTGACTAATTACGATCGCGCCCACCCAATGTAACAAGGAGGAATATCGCGCCAATCCCAGGCATAAACCCAAGTGATACAATGTAACCAGTTACTTATCGCTATAGTTCAATTCACGGTGCGCGACATTGTATCACCGAAGTGCCAGCAAGCCAAATCAACAGATGTAGCCAATGCATCCTCCTGTATTGCTTACAATTGCCGGGTTGCCTCTGTAGCTATATGACGACGACTCACTATCCCTGGTGTAACTTGTGATTTCTTTCGCTAACTCGGAAGCAACATGATGATGCAGCTATCTGTCCAGCATCGCGAGTTGAACGACCTATGCGCGAAGAGAGGTATCTCGCTGATCCCGACGAATGTAAAAAAAAAAATCAGAATAATTCATCCAAAAACAAAACAAGACTCTAGTCCGGGTTACCCGACTCAATCCATATCTCTTCCCTTTACGCAAAGCCAGTCAGATGATCAAATAATCCAGTGTTTTAACTCGTAACCTTCTGGTTGGTTACCACATGACAACCTAACATCGTCCTAAAACTCGCAGCATCTCTCCCTCCTTCAGTCAATGCCTATTAGTGGAGTCTTTAAAGAGCCAAGACCATAGAGAATGCGATTGGCTATTGGAAGTGTCAATCAGGCTATGTTTTTTCATGCATCAAGATAGGTTGTTGACGTCAGTATTGCCTCACTTGGTGTACACTGTCAACTTGATTACAGAGAAATATGATTTATACAAGTATCAATTCCTTTACTTCTTTTAGGCTTTCAGCAAATACATTTCTAGGAATTTATCGTCTTACAACATCCTCCTTTTCAATTCAGACTTAGGAATGTGATCAGAGACCAACAACATGTAATCAGATACCAAGATGTGATCAGAGAACAAGATATTCAGGCATTCATCTGCTGCAGGCTATAAATAAAAACATTTTTTATAAATTAGGGATGTACCATAAGAACATGTCTGTCTGATACCGATAGCTAATAATCACAATCGACTGAAGCCGAAGCCGGTGTTTTGTCATTTCTGTAACGGTGTACCCTGGCATAGAATAAATACAAATGTTGATTCAGGTGATGATGCTAATTTCAACAAATTCAAGTCATGCCAAAATTATGCTTCTGAATATTTAAAAAAATAAATATTATCATAAAAATAAGCACAATAATTAGAAAAAAAATATTATAAATTATAAGGAAATAAAAGAAATCTAAATTATCTTTCTGTAATTGTACATTATGCAATTAATGGATATAAATGCAGTAAATAAGGTATTACACTAACATAAAAAGAATAAATAGTAACAATAAAAAAAATAGGACACACAACTAGAGCAAAACCAAAACAACTGTAATAGAAATTACTGGACCAGATTCAACGCCAGTTCAATTGAAAGCACAACCAGACAGAAGTAATTAACCATTTTAAAGTAATCAGCTGATACCGATTATTATCATTTTTGCCTGTAATCATCAGATACAGATTGTTGACTGATATGTTGGTGATTCTCAATAATAAACGCACTTCACCCACAAAGTTGTCATTAATTTGATTGCCTTGTAGCTATGTTTATGCCTAGATATGCTCCCCTACACCCCGGAATGGCTGAAGTGGCAGTGTTTTAATTATACTTAATGTATACCCGTTATAATGGGTTTATAGGCTTTACATTACCTGACCTTGAACAGCCCATGGACAAGGCATTGTTAGGATGGTTTGGCGTGAGACCAGGCTGGACAACACATGTGCAAGGACTGTACACAGGCCCACAACCTTCACCAGACCGTAAGGTATAATGGGCTATATTATTTCAATTTTATTTGTATCACAGTGTATATATTCCATGTCTTACTACTTTTTATCCTTGATTTCTATTTCATATACTTAAATTTGCTTTTTTATTTAAAATAGAATATGGTTCCTTGTGAGTAAACATTTCACTGTTAACACCTTTTGTCAACAAAGCAAAATAAAATGTGATTTTAACTGACTCCACCTAATCACTTTTTCTTAATGGCATGCCTCAAGAAAAGCAAGAATTGTGAAAATGGCAGCACCTTACCTACTACCTGTCGTGCTATTGTGAAAAAGATTCATAAGTTGTCCCGTAACACATATTTGTGGTTAGTTTTGAGGATGTTAAGCTGATGTTGGAGCAGAACACACTGACCATGTTTGGTTTTACAGGTAGAGGGTGAGGTGAAGGGCAACAACTGCATCTGAAATATTCATCTACAAGAGATTAGCACAAAACATTTTTAGTTGAACCTGGGTCTCAGTATAACAGGACAACTATTACCTGCAGTCAGATGTTATAAAAGCCCAATAAACAACCTTTCAAGTCTTTGTTGAGTCTGTGAACTGATACCAGCGTCTACAGAGTAGGTACTGTCTCTGCTTCTCACTCAATCTCTCTAATGATCTTTTAACTCCTTGTAGTCAGACAGGTCAAAGTATGTGCTTGCTCATGGGGGTTTGCAAATACGAAAGCTTTGGACTCAAAGTTTCTATTTGTTATTGATATTATAATTCTGTTAAATATGCTCTTACACTGAAAGTAGCCTACTTTAAATACCCCAATTAATGAAGTTTAAAAATAACGCAATATATAAACATTGCTGACATAATTCAAACTAATAAAGGTTTGGAACTTTAAAACCAGTTATCTTAGAATCATATTTTAGCAGATAAAACCTTCTGGCCTCAATATCTCAGGTAGTTAAAACTGTGCCTAGTGCTGAGAAAGAGATCCTCATGAGGAACAAGCAGTGTGACTTTCACAAAGACATCTGAACCCCTAACACCTCAAGCGTTCTCCCCTTAATGTCATTAAATGGGCGGATCTCCCAAGATTTCTACTGTTTTTGGCTCACTGTTCTAAACGCATCCTAAGGCTAGGTTAATTGTTAGAACAATAGGATCCTCCTGTTTTAACAATGAGTTAAGTTTTAACATGCTTGAGATTTAGTGGAAGACCTGATACAACTACCATTGTTCAAGACTTTCACCCCTGTGAAAAGCATATGCCACAGAGCGACATCTTTAATCTCCCTTGGTAACTCCAGTGAGAGCTTCCACTATTTTGAGAGATTTCTAACTTCAGTGGCTGATTTCGCCTGATGGTCCACATCATTCACTATGGTCCATCATCTCTGCCTGGGTCAAAGTTGTTGAATCTTCATTTAACCATTCCCATTGCGTTTGTAGGGGTATTGGCCTAGGTAAGTGGGATTTCCCTGCCTCACGTGACCCACCACTCTCTTCCAGAGAAAATGAATGCAGTATCTCGTTCTGGGGCACCCCCTCTGTGGAGTAGCAGCAATAGTAGTGACCCTGCCCTGTTTAGAAAGATCCCAGTAATGTTCATAAATGCTATCTATATCAAACGTGCCTCTCTTCCAACATGTAAAGAGTCATCTGCTTTACCATTACAATTCCTTCAATGTTTGAGAACGCTTTTCAGAGGAACATGTCCTGTTTCACAAAACATTTCATAACTAATACGTTTTAGGAATAAATACACCCCAGATTCCAGTTCTTAGCCTGTCTCGTGTTTCTGGGTCAACCCCTCTTGCATTCCCCCATGGTGGAAGAACAGGCAAGTGCTTGGTTGCCAGGTCAAGTAGGGTGTCCAACAAAATCCCATTTTTTTCTATTAATATCTAGTATACTCATGTAATGCTGGAGTCATTCCATATAATCCTTTAAGAAACTCCCATCTCCAAGTGTTGGTTACCTTCAAAAAACAGAAGACTGACCTCTATGTTTAGAATGTCAATACTGACCTACCTCGATGTAAAAAAAAAAAAATACCGACCCACCTCTATGTAAAGAATGTCATTACAGACCTACACTACCGTTTGTAAGTTTGGGGTTACTTAGAAAATATTTTTTTTTCCATTAAAACATCAAATTGATCAGAAATACGGTGTAGACCAGAGATGTCAAACTGGTTCCACGGAGGGCCGAGTGTCTGCAGGTTTTTGGTTTTTCCTATAAATTGGTTCCCAGTTCAGATCTAAACAACCAGGTGAGGGTAGAAACTAACCAATTAGTGACCTAATTAATCAATCAAGTACAAGGTGAGAGTGAAAACCTGCAGACAATCGGCCCTCTGTGGAACCGGTTTGACACCTCTGGTGTAGACATTATGTTGTAAATGACTATTGTAGCTGGAAACATCTGATTTTCAATGGAATATCTACACAGGTGTACACATGCATGTTGTGTTTGCTAATCCAAGTTAATCAATTCAAAAGGCTAATTGATCATTAGAAAACCCTTTTGCGATTATGTTAGCACCGCTGAAAACTTCAGAATAAGCATTTTGTGTTCAATTACAGGCTCAGAATGGACAAAGAAGTTTCTTCTGAAACTCATCAGTCTATACTTGTTCTGAGAAATGAAGGCTATTCCATGTGAGAAACTGCCAAGAAACTGAAGATCTCGTACAACGATGTGTAGTACTCCCTTCACATAACGGCGCAAAATGGCTCTAACCAGAATAGGAGCAGTGGGAGGCCCTGGTGCACAACTGAGCAAGAAGACAAATACATTTGTCTAATTTGAGAAACAAATTTGTTTTTCTTTCAAAAATAAGGAAATCTTTGTGATCCCAAACATTTGAATTGTCATGTACCTCTATGTAAAGAATGTCAACAGACTTGCGTCTATGTAAAGAATGTCATTACAGATTTACCTCTATATAATGTCTATTCAGACCTACTGCTATGTAAAGAATGTCAATACAGACCTACACCTATGTAAAGAATGCCCAATGCTTGGGTGCTTTTATGCAAATATCATCCAATGAAAACACAAAATTGTTTCATAGCTCATAAGTATTTAAATGTTTTATGTGGTATGATGGATCCTTATCCCTTTCACCTCTTTCACCCTTTTAATGGAACTGCTTTTTTAGAGGCAAAAACACATTTACTTTTTATACAATTATTACTATATAGAAATGATCCTGAAATCCACAGTATAAAACATTCATATAAAAAATACAAAACACAAATACAGACAATACAGACTTAAGGCAGTGATCACTAATGTTTTATACATCAACTGAGCTGCAGGCGGTTATATCTTATTAACAATTGGTGTCTTATCTGTTATTTTTAGCCAGGCAATATATTACAACATCCTGGTTATCCACCAATGTTAACTATAGAAGAGGTCAGAGTTAGTGAAATTAATAAAATGTACAGAAGTGTGTAGAGGAACCAGTTGTATTTGCCCTCTCATGTGAGCATGCGAGTAATGTAACTGATAAAACCAGTTTGTATGCAGCTGAACGAGCTAGAATCCCAAAGTGTGCTGACAATCAGACAGCTGGACGGGGACACCACTCTGCTATTGCAACTGAGTCGCCCCCAAGGCTGGAGGGATCCCCATCTTGCTCGGCAGGGTGCTGATCTTGGGGCGCTTAGACTCCGGAGGCTGACACACAGGGTCAGTGGGGGGAGAGGGCCGTTCTGGGGTAAGATGTAACAAAATTACAGGCATCACAAGTAGAACACTGCACAGACGCCAAGCAACAGTCCCTAGGAACAGAATTTCACATGATCTCACAGAGACAAATGTAAATGTTGTTTTATGGATCGGGTGCTCAGAGGCGGACCCTTTTACAAAATAGGTAATTGCATAACACTGTCCCCAACCAATCTCTGGCCATGTTATGAAAGTGGTTGGCCAATCCCTGCGTTTCATTGCTCTAGGACAAACTGACCATGTTTGGCTTTCTCCGTGGAGGAGGGTGTGTTGAAGGCAGCTGGCAATCTGGAGACAACGGGAGTCAGAGATATCCGTCTGAAGAGGGTAGGAAGAGCACAGTGACGTGAGGGCGTTTCTCCATCAACAGTAGAATTACACATGCAGACATTATGACGTCAGGCTACGCATACATAAGGACTTCCACCTAATTTAGCGTTCATGCAGAAAAAAAAAAAAACATGCAGGAAAAATCCAACTTTACCACTAGCCTACGCCCGCTCTTTCCCCTCCTCATTCAATCCGTGTTTTAAGACTACAGAGCCATACGGACCAGACACATTTACCCACACAGCCCATCCATTGTCACCCTGTAGCCGCGCAGGATTCAGTGTTTGATGAACGCTGGGGGGTCCAACGTACCCAGAGTACCAGATGAGGTTTTGTTCTGACAGACAGTAGCTAATGACTACAGACACTCCACAAGTGCTCTCATTATTGGGAAACACCCTATGGGGTCTTGGGGCCTCTCAGCAGCCTAGCCGGGATACAGTAGCTGCGTGTATGCAACCAGTCAGTCAGTTTCTACTGGCCAACGGTTTTCTAGAAAACAAAAACAAGCTAAAAACAACTGTATAAAAATGACTCATTATTAATTAACAAAACATTGTTGGTTGAAAAAAAGTAAAGCCACACTGAAACTATTGGATTCATTGGCATCGTGAATGTTTCATGATTTAAAAAATTGGCAAAAACGTTATCAAGTTTTTTTTTTTTATGGGGGTTTGAAACTTTGTAATCTGGTTTATGCCTGCTGACAGATGTTTTAAACAGGCTAAACTTGCAAGAAGTTAAATCCCTAAAACGATTCCATAAATTTTAACATTTGTAATGTAAAAATTAAGTTTCAATATTTCATCAAGCCAACTAAATTAAAACTAGCAAACCATCTTAAAATTTCAAATAAGACGTAAAAGCAAAATTGTAATAAAAACCTAAACACAAAACTTTAATAACCTTTCCTGTAGCAGCTTACCACAGGGCATTTGAATAAGAGCTCAGGGATTTGCACATATTTACATAATGTTATAATACATAACACAGTCATGTATCATAGAGGGAGAGAGATGGAGTCGTGAAGGTTTTTTTTTTAATGGTGTTTATTTTAATAGTACCTTTATTTACTCATCCAAGCAATGAGGGATAGAGAGGGAGAAACACAAAGAGAGAAAGAGAGGGAAAGAGAGAGAGAGAGGGAAAGAGACAGAGAGAGGGAAAGAGACAGGGAGAAGGAATATCTATTACGGCATCTCTGCTGCCTGAAACAGGCCATCTCTGCTACATATAAGGCATCTCTGCTACTTGAAACAGGGCATCTCTTCTACATGTAAGGCATCTCTGATACGTGAAACAGGGCATCTCTTCTACATATAAGGCATCTCTGCTACTTGAAACAGGGCATCTCTTCTACATGTAAGGCATCTCTGATACGTGAAACAGGGCATCTCTTCTACATATAAGGCATCTCTGATACGTAAAACAAGGCATCGCTGATACATGAAACAGGGCATCTCTTCTACATATAAGGCATCTCTGATACGTGAAACAGGGCATCTCTTCTACATATAAGGCATCTCTGATACGTGAAACAGGGCATCTCTTCTACATATAAGGCATCTCTGATACGTGAAACAGGGCATCTCTTCTACATATAAGGCATCTCTGCTACCTGAAATAGGGCATCTCTGCTGTGAAACAGTGGCAAGACATCTCTGATACTCGAAAATTTAGAGGGCCTCTGCACTCAGCACATTTAATCATTGATGCCTATGAGCCATAAAACTTAATGTGTAAAAAATATACATATCAGAACAAATGTTTCCTTATACTGTAGCTTTATATACTGTATCTACTTATGTCTACTGGCAAATATCATGTCACCCCAGAGGCCTAAACTACAAACCATTAATGCTAGAAGACTGTAATATACTGAAATACATGTTAATAACAGTCCAAAAAGCACATTGTCCTTATATTCTATACTCTGTAGACCCCTGCCCTACAGGCATATTATGAAGACAGGTTGGATATGTTCATGTTGACAAACACCTCGCAAATGAAGTAGCTAAACTGTATCTTTGTTACAAGGCCCCGGTCAAGGAAGGTAAAAAAAAACCTTCAAAATGTTTAGTGTATTTTTACGGAAAAACACCTGATATCATTTATTTTGTGTAAATTATAAAGAATTGGGATTTGAGACATGCACTGGATGTCGACTGGGTGGTAAGTCTGAGGCAGAGAGTGAAGTAGATTACGTGTATCTTGTTTAAAGCCCAAGATATGGCCCAACATAAATTTACTTCTCGTCTGAATCACTTTACAGTTTTGTTTAAAGTACACATGGAAACAGAGGCCCAAGGCTTTGACCTTCACTCGTCTATACAGAGTTTTATCAGCGTTATTAGTAGACTGTGCAAGAAGATTTGACAGTGGACTACAACACCACAGGAAATCCGGTCCTTGGAGTTGTTCAGTTCATATGCATGGACAGCAGTACTGACTGCAGTAAACATACAGGAATGCAAAAACAACAACAGGTAACGTTTTGAGACTAACTACACACTTGTATCTATGTTGCATTATGTACGTTTGGTCCTTTTAAGAGGGCCTCAATGCTACCTAAAACATAGTTTGAAATTGTTATGACTCCCAAGTATAAATAAGAAAACAGTCAAATTGCATGTATTGGACAGAAGAATTCTTAGGAACATTCTGACAAAGTCTGAAACGTCTGACAGCATCAGGCCATGTCAAATTGTCATCCACCTATGGAAATAACCTGCGAACATCATAGGTATGTGTAATCACGTAATCTACCAGGAATGTCTCACCAAAATTAAGACTAAAAAATAAGGGAATAAGACAGGACAATCTGATACTAGCTACCTAGTTTATTACACTACCCGCTTTAAAAATGATTATTCTGTAGATATTACAATTAGAGTAGGTCTCTGTTAGCTGTCTTGAATAGTTTTCCATATGAGTTGATAATAAGTTAATAAGTTAGGTTTCACAAAATATAATACAGAATAATCTGGAGAGTAAAAGTCATTGCATAGCAAAACATTAAATTGAATTATTTACACACAAAGAGAAAGATGGTAACAATACATCTACAATACATCTATGGAGGGAAGAAGAGAATGAGGGAGGGATTAGAGGGATGGAGAGAGATGGAGGAGGGAGGGGTTCACATCACACACATACCCATCTGCTGCATTTTCATTTAGGCTAACTAATTGTAGCATGTAGACATTAGCATCTCAGCAGCATCATGGGCTGAGAACAGGAAAGGAATCTTAAAGACCACCTGTAAGTTGCTCTGCTTAAGACCGTCCGCTAAATAAGTAAAATTCCAAATGCATGAGATCATGAACTCAAGGGCAGTGATTACAGCAGGGGTTCCCCAAAATGGTTAGCCCTGTGAACCCCATTCAAAAATGTTTTCAGACCACATCAATAAGATTAAAGATTATTTCAAACAATTTTTTCTCCCCTGCCAATTGCGCGAATTCCAACTCCACGGGCTTGTGGGAGCCGGAAGATTGAGATCAGCTGCACATCACAGCAAGATTTTCTGCTTTTCATCACACGGCTCACTTAACTAGGTAGAATACTGACGTCACGTAAGTGCTGAAGGAAACCACACACCCCCGGTCAAAAACCACCACTGAGCTAGCAGTCAACCAACCTAGGAGTCAGCAGAACAAGACAGCCATTATCCAACAGCCCACCCGGGTGTCACCCAGAATATGCACCGCCTGGGCACCCCCAGAACCCCCTGGGAACGGTCGGCATTGCGCGACTAGGACACAACCCCTTTAAACCAGGGTGCCACTTAGGGTGACTTAAAAAAAACACAAAGACTGATTTGTAATATTTCAGTCTGAAGAAAGCAAGGTTTTAAATGCATCAGTGATGTTTCGGAAGTTCCAAAAGATCACTGATGCGTGTATCATCTTTGGTGTATCAACTTTTGTGTAGAAAATATCAGTTGATATCAAATGATTTACATTTGATTCTTTTCCCGTTGCACTGGTGCCTCCATTTTGTAAACCCCTAAAGGAACACTGCATTAAAGGAATGAGGATTTAATCTAATCCTTGATTCCAGTAGTGGCTCGCACGAGGAGTTATTCATTAGCGTGCAAAAGCCACTCACTTGTGCAGACATACACTTATGTAACAGGCACGCAGGGGAAAACGTTGACTCAGAGGCATACATGAGACATAGATTAGACACCGACAGAAAAAAAACACACGCACACACAGAATGTTGTTTGGATGTCCATGTTCTTACCTGGGGGCTGGTCCTTTAGGAGCGCTGGGGCCCAGGGTGTTGACGCTGCCGGTCTGGGCCTTTGGGGTGGAGGGGGTGAGGCAGAGCCTGGTGGCGCAGGGGGTTCGCGGGGTGCCAGGGGTAGAGGGGGTGTGGCCAGGCTGCAGGGGGGTGGAGGGGGCGCTAACGCTGGCTGCGGTGGGGGTCTTGGGGCGAGCAGGGCCTTTAGGGGCGCCGGTCTTGCCCCAACCCTCCAGAGTGTTGAGGGTGATTCGACGGGGCTGAGGCTTGGACGTGACCGGGGTCTTCTTGTCCTCCCCACTACGGACCAGGGGGGTGGCCGGCGAAGTGAGGGAGGAGAGGGGCGTGCCAGTGGGCTCCTTCAGGGCAGGGTCACTAGGGCTGGTGCTCTCTGCGGTTTTGGGAATGGGGGACACGTTGGCCTCCGGGGTTTTGGGAACGGGGGACACGTTGGCCTCCGGGGTTTTGGGAACGGGGGACACGTTGGCCTCCGCGGTTTTGGGAACGGGGGACACGTTGGCCTCCGCGGTTTTGGGAACGGGGGACACGGTACGAGGCGCCGCAGCCTTCTTCCCCTTCTTCTCAGGGCCGTTGCCAGGGGTGACGACCTCCAGGACGGGGGGCTCTTTCAGGGGCGTGCCCAGCTCACCAGGGCTGAACGACAGGAAGGAGCAGTAGCCGTCTGTAGACGACACCGCCAGGAAAGAACCGTCGCGGGACCTACACAAGACGTGGCATCGTCACTGGAGAGATGGGAACGCCACAGACCGGAAAACAACAACACAACAACAACAACAACCTGGAAAATGGGGTAGTTAGTCCCTAACTTCCTCTACCTCAAGTGCCACAAAAAAAAAAAAAAAAGACATCTGCCTCAGGGAAAAGAGCGGCGGTTAGTACCAGGTGAGGTCGCTGAGTGTGTGGTAGTGGATGTTGGACACGTAGCCGAAGGGCAGGGTCTGCTGAGTGTCGTACAGGAAGATGGAGTCCTCTGACGCGACGGCAAACACCAGCCGATAGGGCAAGCCGAACGTATTAGCCAGGTGCTGGGCAGCACTTCCGTCTGTAAAGGCAGGGAGGAAGGCGGACTCCTGAATGAACTACGTTAAGGAGTCCTCCGTAATTAGCAAGAGTTCAGCGCGTCCTCACCTTCTCCTTTCTTAGTCCTCAGCTCAAAGTAGACAGGGCAACAGCGCACAGCCAGGGTGGCTTTGGCAGGGCAGGGCAGATGAGCTATGGGCCTAGGAGACAAGCAATCATAACCCTTAACCCTTCTGGTACAGATACACAACCCACCAGCATGACCTAGAGACAGCATCCAGCACAGGCCTGCACTCAGTTCAAAAAAGGGTCAGTCTCCACAAAGAGGTACTTAGAAGCAAGGAAGCAGCAAGTTACCTCTTGAGGTTCTTCCTGGAGAAAACGTAGGTGGTGTTGGTGACAGTCTCTCCTGCCTCGACACACCCCGCTGGAGAGAGGGATGGATAGATACGCAGAATGTGAGAGACAGGGAGGCATGGCTTTATACAGGATTAGCTCCTCCCAAAGTAGGCACTATTACTTCCTGCTTAAAGTCACCAGAAGGATGCAGAGAGTAATTGTTTTTGCGCGAGATTGTGTACCTGGGGCCAATAGGAAGGAACCGTCCGGTGTGAAGCTGAGACGTCTGAAGAAAGACCTCATGCTGTCGTCATGAAACATTCGGTACTGTTTGACCTGGACACAATTAGACAAACATGTAAACGCCACACAAACTCCTAATTAAAACCACAAAAACAAAATGGATTTAATTAGGAGTTTTTGCCACCGATCAACACAAAAAAGTCCACAGAGACAAAGCGAAACATAAAATCTAATAATGATTTTAAATTAATTACAAACTGCTATTAACTGACTGCATAAGTAATCACCCCCTTTAGTCGATATTTGGCAGAGGCACCTTTGGCAGCAATTACAGGCATCAGGCTATTTGGAGTCTCTACCAGCTTTGCACATCTGGACAATCAGCAATTTTTGGGCTTTGACAGGCCACTGAAGTATATTCACAGACTTGTCCTGAAGCCACTCCAGTGTTGCCTTTGCTGTGTGCTTTGGATCGATGTGGTGCTGAAAGATTAATGTTCACCCCAGTCTGAGATCCTGTGCCCTCTAGATCAGGTTCTCTGTTCATCCTTCCCTCAATCCTGACCAGACTCCAAGTCCCTGGCGCTGAGAAGCATCCCCATAGGATGATGCTGCAACCACGGCAGGGATGGTGTTCATAGGCTGATGTGCAGTAGGCTTGCACCAAAAACAGAGCTTAGCGTTAAGGCCAAAAAGCTCTATTAGACCATGTAATCTTCTTCCACTTGGTGTCAAGAGTATTCCACAGGGGTGGATGTGAGTTTCTTTCTTCTTGCCTCTGTCCCTTAAAGGCCACTCTTTGAGGTACACAGCCTATCATTTTAGTATGTAGTGTCTCCTAGCTCAAACGTCAATGACAGTAACCAGGTTAGAGATGCAATAGGCCTTCTGGTGGCCTTCCTTACTAGTGCCTTCACCTGTATAGTGTGTTTTCGAAGACGGCCTGTTCTAGACAGATTCACAGTTGTGCCACATTCTCTACATTTCTTACCAATGGACTTTACTGTGCTCTGGGGGATATTCAATGGCTTTGAAATGTTCCCTGATTTCACCCCATACCCTTCGTTGGTGTTTTGAGGAACCATATTTTACGAATTTGCTTTGAACGTTCCTTCATCTTCACAATGTAGTTTTTGTCAGTTGCACAAAGGTGGACTGCATTCAACTAAATATGTGACTGCTAAAGACAATTGGTTGCAACACAGCTAAACCAGGTGTGTCATAGCAAAGTGGGAGAATATTTATTCAATAAATTATTAATAGTATTTTTTATATAAATATGCATATAACAGAATATAGGGGAAGTGTTTCTAGTGTAAATCCTGTGTATGATTATGTTTAGCGTAACTGTGTGTGACAGACTGAACCACGCAGATCATTCTGACCTCTCCCTCGGCAGCAGATCCAGAGCTCATCTTACTGACACTGTAAGCCTTCTTTCTGCTCTGTGTACTGTAGACACGCATCACCCTGAAGAAGGACGGAGGACAGAAAAATGGAGAGGGTGAGGGAGAGAGACAGAGGGAGGGAGAAAGGGGAAAAGAGAGAGAGGGGAGAGACAAAAATGGAAAGAGGGGAGGGAGAATGTTAGTCTGTCAGAAGGTTTACAGCCCATCTATGAGACTCTTGCTTAAATACTGTCAGTCCCACTAATCTCCAATAAAAGGAAAACCACGATGGCATCTTCCCACAGGCCAGAGTAGATGTTTGGTGTGTTCTTACCTGTCACAACTGAGTGTGGCCACGTACTGGCCCAGCGGGTCCCAGGTCACTCCCTGAACATAGCTCTTATGGTCGTTAAAGATGCACAATTTCTGACCTGAGAAAAACATGACAGTTCCTACCACTGTTATAACTATTTACTGACAAACAATTCCTACCACTGTTAATAACTAATGACTGACATACAGTTCCTACCACTGTTAATAACTAATGACTGAAATACAGTTCCTACCACTGTTATAACTATTTACTGACATACAGTTCCTACCACTGTTATAACCAGTGAGTAACATACCTGTGATCGTTTAGGCTGTTAGTAGACTGCCTTTGCAGTCAAGCCTACAGAAATATTTGTTTATTTTAATGGAACATGAGACAACTGTCTAATTGGCGCTTGTCTCAGAACTGGCTAATCCAAGGCCTCTTGGAGAAATGTGTTGCATTCTGTATATGCAGGTGTTAACTAGCCTCCTGACCATCAGACAGTTTTAAGTTCCATTTCCTTCCTCTCAGAAGACTTGCTGCAATTATACAAAATGTCCCATTGATCCTCCGCACCACACGCTCTCACTCATTATCCATCTGCCACAGTGCAGGCAAAGTGTGTGTGTGGTGCAGAAAAGTGTGTGTGGGGTGCAGAAAATGTGTGTGGGGTGCGGGAAAATGTGTGTGGGGTGCGGGAAAATGTGTGTGGGGTGCAGAAAATGTGTGCGCGACGCACGTTTGCCCGACCAGTTCGCACAAACTATGTACACAAACAAACCAACGGCTCACCCTTCATGACATCCCACATAATGGCAGTGTTGTCCACAGAACCAGAGACCATGAAGTTCCCATCCCGGGTCCAGCTGATATCGTACACGTCCTCTATGTGTCCCCTAGGAGACACAACAAACGGCACATCGTTGAGGTCCAACATGTGCAGGGGTGGGTGTAGATGTGGCGAGTGATTAGACTTGTCTCACCTCAGGGTCTTGACCACGCTCCAGCTCTCCTTGTTCAGCTGAGCGTCCTCCTCCTCCTCCTGGAACGACGGGGTCGGCTCAGCTTCCTTACTGTCGTTCAGCTTCCACAGCAAGATGGCGGCATCTAATAACCCACAGTCGAGACATGGGGCAGCGTACACTCTGGACTGAATATATGTGATTAACCAAGAAACAGTCAAGTGTCAAAATAACTTTTTGGACCCCTAAAATGGAGACGGACTATGTATAATAGGGCTGTACGCAGCTCCTACACAGTGTATGGATGCAAACACCCTCAAATTAAAGCTGACAGTCTGAACTTAAACCTCTTAATCACCGTGTCATTTGAAATCTGGTGTGCTGGAGGATATAACCAAGGCAAAAAAAAGTGTGTTGCTGTCCAAATACATATGGACTACACACTATGATCCTTCACTTCATTTATTTGCGGTATTTTAATGACTATCCAGAATGTAGAAGTCCAAAATCTCTTTTGAGCTGAAATTTCACACCCTGTAAACAAATCAATGGTTTAGAAGACAAGAGTGACAACTCATTCTAGTCAATTAAAACACAGAGAGCAGTGCATCACCCGCCCCAAAACAACCTACCGCAAATATCTGTACTAAATATTGATTAGGATTGTGATTGGTAGTGATTTGTCTGAAACAGGGTTATGTCACTTCTAGACACTTTTTTTTTTTAAACATTGTATTTATGGAGCCCAGGAATTTCAGTGAGATGATCATGTGACCGGAGCGCTCCTTTTAATCAAATGTAGGAAGAA
The DNA here is from genome assembly GCA_016801175.1 of Esox masquinongy. Classification (NCBI taxonomy): domain Eukaryota; kingdom Metazoa; phylum Chordata; class Actinopteri; order Esociformes; family Esocidae; genus Esox; species Esox masquinongy. The sequence continues at coordinate 55,095 of JACXGI010002480.1, read as the reverse complement.
ATACAGAAAAAACATTAAGGATTCACAAATTTTACCTCACCCACTACACGCAGTATAAACAATTTGTGTGTGTATATCCCACGTATTGCAAATACGTTACACTGTTCATATATTATAACAGTATTTGTCAACAAGAATACTAGCGACAGTTGCTATGTACATCTACTGCATTGACCCACCATCTCCTCCAGAGGCAAGCAGCTCGCTGTTGGGGCAGAATCGAACCACGTTGACAGCCTTGGTGTGCCTCGCCAAGTTCGACAGGAAATCCACCACTGCCTTCCCATCAGGCCCCATCTCCACACGCCACAGCTGACCACAGGGTGTGACATCACAGGCCACAGAATCAAACAGAGACACAACATAACGCAATTCCCTCTTTGTATTGAGTATCAACATACAATTTCTAGGCTCCAGACTACGTCCAATTGGTTGCATTTTGCAACCCCTTTTCTTGAGCGTGACCTTCAAAAACAAATAACCTGTTGTGTTTGGGTGTAAATGTGAATCGTTCTTGTCCTGCTATCAAACCCTCTACTTGTGTCGGTTTCGTGAAACTCCATCTGAGGCTGCATTTGTGAGCAACATTCTCCCCCTCATTCACCCCTCCTCCCAACGAGGGACTAACCTAGACAACAGCAACCTGTTGGCGAGGAAAACAGGTACTGACCTGTGCAATGACTTTTTTTTTTAAAACTAAGCGGCAGAAAAACCACAGCAAACCGAGCGAGCGAAGAAGCCAAGTTAATAATGCAATTTGACAGCCAACAACACCACCACAGAGGAGATGCAGTTTGCAATGTTTAAATCCCAGTTCTACAAATGAAAGGGGGACCCTATCAATTCAACATATGCTAACTCAGTTTATTGTTACTATAGCAGGCAATATATTTTTTTGCACCACACAAAGTAGCCTCACCCCCCTAGATACTGACAGACATCTCTGTACAGATTAGCATGCACAAAAAAGTAAGATCACAACAGCTAACTCAACCCAATAAAATGTTTATGTTGTGAACAATTCCTCCATTAGACGTAGCCATAGTTGAACTCTAAACAACTGAGTCCTATGCCCCAATGCTAGCAGCCTAATAACAGACGTAACAGATTAGTTTCAACAGAACATATAATAACTGAATTCATGTTTAGGTAAAAAAAAAAAAAAAGTATTATGAGAAATGTTTTACTCTAATGTATAATATTTCAGGGGGATGTTTCCAAATCATGTGCTGGTACCACCAATCGAAAGACTCAGTGCCACCAGTGGAATAAGTTAACTTGAACTCAGCCGAACTCCTAATGAACATAGTGTCTTCAACAAGCAGAGTCTTCGTTCTTGTTGTACTATACTCGTGAGTCTAAAAAGCCTTCACAAGCCTAGGCAATCATGGACCATTCTGCAGAACTATTCTGGGCTACGGGATGAGTTACACGTACGGACAGAGGTTATAGTTAGGTTTAAGGGTTTTGGGCTAAGGTTAATGGTTGAGGTGAGCATAATGGTGACAAAAACTTGTCTGTGTGTGAACGAGCGGCGCTGTGTTAATGCACAGTGTTCACTGTATGTACAGTATGCGGGGGTAAAGGCATGTGTGCAAAAGATAGAGAGACAACACCAGACCAAGTACAAAACAGTGTATAAACAGCAATGAAAGGCGCTCACTCGGACAGTGGTGTCCACTCCCGCCGTGGCCAGCCGGTGAATGCGGCCCTCGGAGTTGTGCTGGAAGTCCAGACTGTAGACAGGCTCTTTGTTGTGCCACGCAATCTCACACGTTATCACCTTCATCGTGCTAATAAACGCAAGCAAAAATAAACAGTGGAGATGTCATAGCCTAAATATAGAGATACGGCCTATCGAGCAATGGTTTAGTTACAAACATCATCCGTCGGATTGTTTACATGGCTGGATACCACAGCTACTTGCAGTACTTTGTAAGATGGCAGTGAAGAAAGAAAATACATCAACTTTCATTGTTTTCGAGACTTAGCCACGTTAGCTAGCCAGCTATTAAATTACCTTGTTGTATTGTAAAGCCGACTGGTTCGTTCGCTGCATAGCTAGTAAGCTAGTAGTAAGCTTAGCTAATAAGAGTTACAGTAAGTACCGTATGTAGCTAGCTTGTTCTACGATGTACAGTAGTAAATCAGTTGCATCAACCCAATAAATAGCTATGCTATAGTACGTATTTAATTATTCAGTAATCCACCTACAACATAGTCATGAAGACATTTATATCTGCCTACCTATTTTGTCCACTGTTTTACTTTACTGCTACTTCTTCTGTGTACTTCGCTGCTATGTCCCGCGTTGAGTCCAATATACAAGCAGGCAGGAGCGACCAGTCAACCTTGGGTTTCCCGCGTAGAATTCGCCCATAACTTCCGGAAGAGAATTCAACTGTGATTGGGCGCATTGCTGCAGCATTGTAAACCCGAAAGCAGCCGACTACAGACCGAGTGTTGTCGGAGGTTTTCAGCCATGGGCTGTGTTCGAGGGCATCAAACCTCAGCGTATCAGTTGACTGCAGACTTGTCGTGTTACCAGACAGTTCCGCACAATATAGCAGTACGCAGTAGCCTGGGTACGAGGTGGACTGCTGACTGACTGATCTGGAAGTTATCTAGCATCATAAATAATCAAATTTTGTTCGCGCATTTATGGTTTATTAGACAGGATAATAGTAAAATATTGAGTTTTTGCTGAAAGAGTAATAAGCCGGATTCAAACCCATACTGCAGCAATACGTGCACGAAAGGTAGTGCCTGAGTAAAGCACTTTGCCGTGGTATATTGGCAATATACCACGGCAGCAGACGAACCTGTTAACAAAGAAATTAACAGTAAAACTACTGGCCACCGTGTATTAGTTGTTTGGGAAAAAGAGAACTAAAGATAGAGAACAGGGTGCCAGTCTTGTATCAGAGAGGTTCTGGTCTGTACTTTGATGTCTCTGTTCTAACAATTGGGGATGTAATGACATGTGTAGAATGATTAAACACTGTTAACACATTCGGCTGTGTTTGTCACTGTCTGGGTTTTTGTATGTGTGATGATGCAGACCCAATGGGCTCTTTCTTAAAAAATTATGAGCTTTGACTTTCAGCTCAGCTCAGTGCCATATCTTTTAATTGATTCACTTTGATAATGTACAATGTGCCATAATTATATTCCTGTTCCTAAAATCTTTGTATGTAGGTTCACAGTGGCCAGCTGAAATCAAAGTGAAAAACATGGTCCCGGAAACTATGTAGATACCTCTACACATATTGGTATAGTAAATCTGTTCAGAACAAGAGGGTGAATGCAATAACCCCACAGCCACATTACAAAACATTTAAAAAGCATAATGTATAGGAACTGCACTTGTTAAAGGTAATTTACTCATTTGTATGAAACATGAAGGTAAAAAAACACATAAATAAAAAGTTGAAGGTAACATACACAGTTTAAAAAGTTGAAGGTTAACATAAATAAAAAGTTGAAGGTAAAAAAACACAATAAAGTTGAGGTAAAAGAGGTCATATGCCTTTGTGACTGTCCCCGTATCTGTCGCTCTTCACAGTTACATGATAGATTATATAATCCATTTCCTGTCTCCCAGTCCTTTAGGCCTGCCCCATGGACTGCACATGAGGAAGTATATGATTAAGGATCTCATTGATGTGTGGACTGTTGTAGTTCACGTGTTCGAGGGCCAGTGCCAGAAAAAGCGTGATGAGGACGACCAAAGCTCCTCTGAAGCTCCCTCAGTCTGAGAAAGAGACAAACAGAAAAAAGTTTTAGATATACAAGAATGAGCTGGTGATAGAAATACTGACATTCTTATTCTCACTTCTGTCGTGCCTCTGAAATTGAGGAAGCACTAGTCATTCCATCTCAGCTATTATTCAGGGCCGCTGTTGTTTGGGCTGCCTACCTCTCCTGTTTCTCCCTCCTCAATATCCCCACATCTCACTTCAGCATCTCTCACTGGGACCAGAGGTTGACCCCTCCTCCTTCTTAGCCTGTACCTGTGAAAAGGGTAGCAGGCAGGGACAGAGATGGGATGGATGCTACAATGATTCTTAAATGTCTTGACAACCCTTGAACTTTTCCACATGTAATTGTTACAAAATAAAATCAGAATGGATATATTTAGGAGCTTTTGCCACGGGTCAACACAAAAAAGTTAATAATGTCAAACTGAGAAAAAAAAGGAATTGTTTTAAATTAATTACAAAATTAGAAAATAATGTATTGCCTGAGCATTCAACCCTGTAGTCAATATTTGTTAGAGCCACCTTTGGCAGCAATTACAGTCCTGAGTCTTTTTGGATAAGTCTCTACCAGCTTTGCACATCTGGACACAGCGATTCTGGCCCATTCATCGTTGCAAAACTGCTTAAGCGCCGTAAAAGTTGGATGGATTGCTGTATAGCATTTTTCAACTCTTTCCACATATTCTCAACTGGATTGAGGTCCATGCATTGACTGCCCACATCCAGGACATAGATCCTTTTGTTTTCAAGTCACTACAGTGTGTCTTTGGCTATATGTTGGGGATCATTGTTCTGATGGACAATTCATCCTCCAAGTCCAAGGGCTCTTGCAGACTTCAGCAGGTTTTCTTCCGGGATTTCTCTACACTTAGCTGCATCCATTTTGCCCTCTATCTTCACAAGCTTTCCAGGTCTGGAGAGAAGCATCCCCAATCCATGACGCTGCCGCCAACCTGCTTCACAGTGGGATGGTGTTCTCCGGATAATATTTTTTTTTGTTAGGAATTCTACTAACCAACTGTGGGCCCTACCAGAGACACATGAATTTAACCTCAAATAATGTGAAACACTGCAAAGGTTCAACTAATTACGTGACTTCTAAAGACAGTTGCTTGCGTCACAGCTCATTCAGGTGTGTCATGGCAAAGGAGGTGAATACTTATGCAATCAATTATTTTTTATTTTATATTAGTAATTTAGTTAGAAGAATTTACTGATTTATTTTTCAGTTTGTCATAATGTGTTTATACAGGTCACTGACCTTACAACCCTCCAACTGCTCTCCTCCATCCCTCTCTCCTGTCTGACAGGCTTGGTGACAGAGCTTTCTCTTCACAGCAGCCTGGGAGAGCTCCTGCACTCTGACCTTCAACTCATGTACCTGACAGGTCAGCTTGTGGACCTGTTTCACTGACTGGTCCCTCTCATCGGCTGTAGCCTGCAGGAGCTCCATCAGCTTGTCCTGCTGCTCTTGGGCATCTGACAGGTTAAGGAAGTAAATATTAGGACGGTCAGACAGACCTGCAGTGGACGGGCCAGCTGTGGACGGGCCTGGAGTGAGTGGGCCAGGTGTGGATGGGCCAGCAGAAGAAGTGCCAGCAGACCGGTTGTCTGGTTTGGTTCCCTTCCTCCCTCTTTCATTCTCCTTTTTTCGTTCCTCCTCTTCATCCTTCACTTCGTTCCAGGTCTCTGTCTGGGTGGTGATGCTCATTATATGTTCCTCCTCCTCTTCGTCCTTCACTTCGTTCCGGGTCTCTGTCTGGGTGGTGACGGCCTTCTTTGGAATTGGGGTGCTGCTACTCTCCAAGATCACAATATCATCATTATCTGTGATGTCATCATCATATTCAATAATAGGGATGATCACGGTTGGCGATGTGGTCATCATGGAGGTGTTTTGGTGGAAACCATTAACCCTTTGTCTTTTGGTCTCATGCTCAGCAGTTGTTGCCACTGTTCTTTTCATTCTATAGAGACAGTATGGATGATAGTTATAACATGAAGCACTCCTGAACTAATAACAATGATTGACATAATGCTTTTTTCTTAGTACATCGAGGGAGATGATGTACAAGAGAACAAATACTTAGTGGGCCTACCTTGAAGGGGTTGAAAGAGCTGGAGGGGCTGACAAGGAACATACACTTGCAATGGTGGGCATGTATGTAGCTGGAGACGTAAGTACAGCCGCCTTGAAGTTTGACATACAACAGGAGGAAAGAACACAAGTAGAACAACTTACCAAAACAAGACCAAAATGCTGTATGGGAATAATATATTGCCCATCAACTATGAACAGGACCAGACAAACAGAAAGACAAAAACACAAACAGCCTACCTGTTGTCTTCTCTCCTGCAACTCGGCACTTTGAAATAATAGAAAACAGATTGACTGGCATAGAAAAAAAAGTTTATCAAAATAACACCGAACAATTTCAAGACTTTAAAAACATTTATCTAAGTCACGAATATCACAGGCTTACATTTCAGTAAGTAATTTATAATATAACACATTTAAGATATCTCCAGATGCAGAATTTATGATTCCATTTTTACGGTTGGACTCTCACCGTTCCTTGTGGGTTTTCTGGAATCGCTGCACAGCCTCTTCCTCTATGGTGCAGCTCCTGGAAAGGCAAATGAAAATCAATACCTATATATCCACATCATTTATTTTTTGGTTCTGTACTCCAAAAACTTTGGACTTATGTAAATAAAAATGTAATCTGGATGTTGACATGACCAGTCAATAATTGTTTTTACTTTCTGGCCCTGAATAACTCCTTACTTATTTGGGGCCATTGTCTTGCTCTGTGATTAAGCACAAACCCATTGATATGCTTGTACAAGCATAAGCACAGGGCATTTGCTTGTACTTTAGCATCCAAGTTGTTTCTTTATGAATCCGATTTTTTTATTTTTTATTTATTTATTTACATCATCAGTGAAGACAAATGTACCAGTTCCAAAGGCAGTTATAAACGCATAAGCCATTACACCCCCTCCAACATATTTCACAGGTACAGTGGTATGCTATGAATCCCGAGCAGTTCTGTATTTTCTCCACAGGTTACTCTTGCCATCACTCTGGTACAACTTAATCTTCATCGTATCTGTACACGCAACCATTTCCTGAATTATTTTAGGTACTTTTGAACAAGCTGTAACCTAGCCATTTATTAGGCTATCTAGCCTTACTTGACATTCAATGACCACTCTTTGTTTCTCATGCAGAGTCACCAATAGCAGACTCCAAAGGCACCTGAACAGTGGGTCTGGGTTTAAGTGACAGGACCACTTCTCAGGGAGCAGCTGGGAATCAATCCCATCTGGGAGCTTCCTCCATCGAAAGCAAGTGTCACATTTCACCCAGTACACCCCTGGACACCTCCTATCGGGGTGGAGACAGAGCGCCAGTTAGAAGACGGATGAGAATGAGGAAAGGAGGATGGCATAGTGCTTCATCAGAAATAAAAAACTATAAACTTAGGGCATGTCCTTGAATGGAGCAATCTCCTCGTTTGTACTATTCAGGTGGCCTTACCAATCCATGTATTTGTCAGTTCTATCAAAATCCTGCTTTGTGTGGTCCATCATGAAGCTGCACTGGTCCCTGCTCTAGGTGTTGTACCCAAAGCTGATGAAATACGTCTGTTCTGGCCACAGACTTAAAGGACAACTTAAAAAAGAAAGAGCACACTGACATGCTTTCCCTCAGTGAAAAACATCATATTTTATCACTGTGTTGAACTTGGAAACCCAGCTATGGAATGCATTATGGTAATATTCTATGGAGTAATAATATTTAAATATTTATTTCGATTGAACCTTGTGATTAATTTAATCTGAAAACAATCTGTCTATAAATAGTACAAATAAAAATAAAACATTTTATTAACTTCTATTTTCCCAGATACAGAAAATATTATTGGACACTAGATCAGATGAATCCTGTGTCCTTTTACTGTCTCTAGAACTGTGGCAAACTAAAACGATTGGATACGATTTAAAAAGGCAAAATAAATGGTAATTTCTGGAAAAGGGTATTCACATCATTGTATATAAAGACCAAGATATCTTTAACTTATCATGCGTAAATTTTGAGTTATCTGATGTATTGACCCAAAACCACCAACATTGTAAAAAGCTTGCAGAAATCCCTGTGAAATACGTTTTACCGAGATGAACAGAACCTGCAATTATTAGGGTCAACGGCGATTAATGTACATTCTACGCCGGGATTTTAAATTCGTAGTTGGATGTTGTCAAATTCTGTCCGTCCTGTGAGGAATAGAAAAACAAACTGTATAGTCTCGAACTCACCAGTTTCGAACGCACTGCGTTTATGCCGTCGCCTAATGGAGGATTTTTGGGTTTCGATTATGTTAAAGCGAAATTGAAAGTAAAACCACAAATATCACGTGGGCATTGTTATTTGCTAAGGGCGGGGCAGTTCGAAGGACAAGTAATGTTTGAAATTGGAAAAAAATAAATGAGGGATTGAGTTACCAAGGGCCTTATGATTATCACGATACTCGGGCTTTGATACCTGTAGTAACCTATTGCGATTCTTCCGATTTTATATGTATTACGATACGATTGCAATGCGTGGAGGGGTTAAGAAAGAACAAGCCTGTGTTTAATAAATGTATTTTATTTAAAAAAATAAAAAAATATTAGAGGTAGCAGTTTAGTCTAGCTTTTGTATTATCAACAGTTCTGAAATGTGTCAGGGCAGTTGATACACTGTGTACATTAATGACCTTCAGTGGAATGGGCTTACTACTGGCCTCTGGGTGGCCTCCATTTTCCATCCCCCAGGCCCTTATGCAGGACCCATGGACTCCAAATGAGGAAGAATATGCTTAATGATCTCATCGATGTACGGACCGTAGTAATTAACGTGTTCGAAGTCCAGTGTCCGTTTGCAATGATGTTTAGGTAGGTGACACGTGTCAAATTGACATCCACGTGGATGCCCCCGACCCAGGGTTTCCCTGTAGAACATTGCCCATGAGCATCACACTTCCTCCACAGGCTTGTTGTCTTCCCACAATGCATCCTGGTGCCATCACTTCCCCAGGTAAACAGCACATATGTACACAGATGTAAAAAAAAAAATGGGACTCATCGGACCAGGCGACCTTCTTCCACTGCTCTAAGGTCCTGTTCCAGTGCTTGCGTGCCCATTGCAGGTGCTTTCAACGGTAGACAGGGGTCATCATAGGGACTCTGACCGGTCCGCGGCAACGCAGCCCCATACGCAGCAGGGTGCAATGCATTGTGTGTTGTGACACATTCCTCCCATAACCATCATTAACATTTTCTGTGACTTGTGCGACAGTAGACCTTCTGTTGGTTCAGACCAGATGGGAAAGCTTATGTTGCCCTCGAGCATCGATGAGCCTCGGATGCCCAACACCCCATGGCCGGTCTGTGGTTTGTCTCTCCTTGGACCACTGTTGGTAGGTACTCAACACTGCTGACCGGGAGCACCCCACAAGCCTTGTAATTTCAGAGATACTCTGACCCTGTCGTCTGGCCTTAACAATTTGGCCCTTGTCAAAGTCGCTCAGGTCTTTACTCCTGCCCATTTCTCCTGCATCCAACACACTGACTACAAGAGCTGATTGTTCGCTTACCATCTACTCAGACCTTGACATGTGCCCTTGTTAAGAAATGATCAACTTTATTTGCTTCACCTGTGAGTGGTCATAATGTTTTGGCTCATCACTGTCAGAGACTGCTGCAACAGGCAACAATGGCAGCAAGTCAAGTTGCGTGTCCCAGAATGGAACATTGTATTGTAAACATAGCATTTACTTAGTGGATGTTCAAGTAGAACCACAGAGATTTGCCGTTAGTTATACCCATTTACAGGTGATGAACAGGAATAGCCAGTGCAGTGACTATATGAATGTAGTTCTTACAACATTGTTTGACCTGCAAGGGTTCCAGATGATGTTGCGCGTTCCCGAAGAGCCTGTGGAGCAGGTTGAGTTGATGGCTTTGAGCTCTTCAAGCAGCTCACTCTCCGTGGTGAAAAGGGAGTATTGCAGGATGTCCTCCAGACTGGCCTTATGATTCTCATTCGCACGGAGTGCACAAGGAGTCAAGGATTACACAAGGACTACTACTAGCATGTCAGTATGAAGTAACACCAAGAACATCTGTGGATTTGCGTCTAACCCATTTAAAGACAAGTGTTTAAGCTCTATGGACGGTATGTATGGTCACAATTAAAGAATATCCCTGGGTTAGGGTTAGGTAGATCAGATAGAAGCTTGTTTTTTTTCTGAATGAGTGACGTGTGACAAATATGTCAAGCTTGAGGTTATGTTGCAATTCGTCCCAGTCATTGGTGAAATGAAATGACGACCAATGTATGTAAAGTATTCCCTGTAAATCAGGTGATGGTATTATTCGTCTGTTCTGACAAATACACTGATCAGCCATAACATTATGACCACCTGCCTAATATTGTGTAGGTCCCCCTTTTGCTGCCAAAATAGCCCTGACCCGTCGAGGCATGGACTCCACTAGACATCTGAAGGTGTGCTCTGGTGTCTGGCACCAAGACATTAGCAGCAGATCCTTCAAGTCCTGTAAGTTGCGAAATGGGGCCTCCATGGATTGGACTTGTTTGTTTAGCACATCCCACAGATGCTCGATTGGATTGAGATCTGGGGAATTTGGAGGCCAAACAACACCTTGAACTCGTTGTTGTGCTCCCCAAACCATTCCTGAACCATTTTTGCTTTGTGGCAGGGCGAATTATCCTGCTGAAAGAGGCCAATGTCATCAGGGAATACTGTTGTTATGAAAGGGTGTGCATTGTCTGCAACAATGCTTAGGTAGGTGGTATGTGTCAAAGTAACATCCACATGAATGGCAGGACCCAAGTTTCCCAGCAGAACTTTGCCCAAAGCATCACACTGCCTCCGCCGGCTTGCCTCCTTCCCATAGTGCATCCTGGTGCCATGTGTTCTCCAGGTATGTGATGCGCAGGCACCCAGCCATCCACGTGATGTAAAAGGAAATGTGATTCATCAGACCAGGCCACCTTCTTCCATTGCTCCGTGGTCCAGTTCTGATGCTCACATGCCCATTGTAGGCGCTTTTGGCAGTGGTCACAGGGGTCAGCATGGGCACCCTGACTGGTCTGCAGCTACACAGCCCCATACGCAACAAACTGTGACGCACTGTGTCAGTACCATTCTGTCAGTACCAGCATTAACGTTTTCAGCAATTTGAGCTACAGTGGCTCATCTGTAGGATTGGACCACACGGGCCAGCCTTTGCTCCCCACATGCATCCATGAGCCTTGGCCGCCCATGACCCTGTCGCTTGTTCACTGCTTTTCCTTCCTTGGACCACTTTTGATAGGTACTGACCACTGCAGACCAGGAACACCCCACAAGGGCTGCAGTTTTGGAGATGCTCTGACCCAGTCATCTAGCCATCACAATTTGGCCCTTGTCAAAGTCGCTCAGATCGTTACGCTTGCCCATTTTTCCTGCTTCTAACACATCAACGTTGAGGACGTTCATAAATTATTTCATAATTTTTTTTGTCTGGCTATATTTTTGCTTACATATTCTTCTTAACTCTCACTACGTAGTTGTCGGGTGCCACGTCACAAGAATTTCATTGGGTGGGATGATGCTGTGTTGTTCGGTGCATTTGATTAATAAACCTTGAAACTTGGTCTGCAGCCCTGGTCTCTGGCAGCGTTTGAAATGATCAGTCTGCCGTCCAGGAGGATGTGTGCATGGTGACCTATCCTCCCCTTCAGGCACTAGACAGAAACATGCATTTTCAAAGAAAATACTGCTACTCTCCATCCGTTTTCCCATGTTTAGAAAGCATCTGGTCGTGGCCGTGCTACTCATCTCTCCAAATTGTACATTTTCTCTTTCCCTTTAGCTCGGCTGTAGTCCACTGAGCTTTTGAGTTGGATTCTGTCAGTGTCACTTGTCCATTCAAGTGTAACATTGTTGTCATCTATCATCCACTAGGTGCCCTAGGAGACTTCCTCAATACTCTGGGCAACTTCAACATGCTGACATCTGCCTTAGATATTTTTCTTCTCCCAGCCATTTCTTCCCACTCGTTTGAACTCACCCTCATGTCATTAAAGCCTTGTTCCCCTCCACCCACTCACAAGCAATATGATTGACCTCATCTTTAATTGATGCCAACTAATCTTACTGCATCTTCCTTCGTATATTACTTTGTGTCCTTCTCTCTCACCTCAAACTCTACCCTGATATTCATTGACTTAATCATGGCTAAGTGACTCACAAGCTCATACAAGAGGGCTGCTGTCAACCAAGCAAAAACACAAAATGTACAAATGACCTATCAACCTCTCTTCCTCCAACATTCCTCATTCTGTAGCCTCATTTACTGAGCCCATTGGGTCTACCGGTCCATTAACCCAGCAATCCTCACTTTAGCTGCCTTTTCCTCGCTCTAGATTTCTCTGCCCTCTACGCCCAAGCTCACACCCATTGGGAAGGAGTGTCTGCTCAGAGACATCTCAGTCATTGTTGACTACTTCAGCGTTCCCATTCAATGTGTGAAGAAACTTGGAGAGACCCTAGACAAGACAGTCATTCTTACCAAATGTGAAGACGTTGACTCGCTAGTCAGATTAATCCTCTACAACATTGGTTGGCAGGGCTCCATTCGTGTGCTACCAAACCTCCGCAACCTATCTAGAAAGCCGTGGACCATCTAATGTTTAACCTTTCAAAGTTCTCCCATTTCACCCTGTTCCTCCACTCACTCGACTGGTTTTGGAAAAAGTAAGGGGTCCCATTAACTAAACTATGGCCCACTTGAGTGAATTTGATATGCGTAACAATATATTCAAATTTGAGCTGGCAACCAATTCTCTCCTATTTATAACATATCTGGCTATAGAGTTGTTAATGGGGCACTCTTTCTGTCCTTCCAGTTTTTCTTGTTATCTTGTTTTAATTTCTCTTTCAAATATCAAATAGTATTTTTTATAAAATACATGAAATGCTCAACAACTTATCCTTTCAAATAAACAGTGTCTGAAATTTTACCTCAAATGTATGTAAAAGTAATATGTTATAAAAATACAAATTTGGACCCTGGTTTGAATTGCTTTGATGAAATTCACTGTTTGGGTGACAATTTCCCACTTCACTTTTACATTACAACTGAAAAATCTAATGTCAAGGATTCGAAGGTCAAAAATTATTACTGGGTTATCGAAGTCCACTGTATTTTCAGCTTACTAACATTTTCAAGCAATGTTGGCAATGCACTACAGCATTAATGTGGGTGGCTGTTGTTGGAAGTGACATGAGGCAGGGGGGTTATTACTGTTCATTGAAAAGAAATGACATATGATATAATTGAAACAGTGAAAAAAAATATATATTTTGAACTAGTATAAAACATTTACAAAGTAATACATTCAAAACAGTTGCATCGCAAAAGGGGAACCCCAAAAAAACGTACTGATGGCTAGGTCAGGCTGGGGGAAGAGAAGTGTCATTAACCAAGCCACAGAACATTTGCCATGATTACCTTCCTACACCTTACTGTTCCTAAAATCGAACAGAAGAACATAATCCCGGGTCACTAACAAGATTCTACAGCCTCTGTCTACACTGGAACAGTAAGTCTGTGGGACAACAAGACGATGAATGCAATTATCTGACAGTGTAAGTGCAAATCAGCTTACAATTAAATGCAGCATTAGGTACCATGGTCATTGAACAATAGACAGTTTAGAAAATTATTTACAGCAATAAAAATAAATACTTTCAGGTCATTCATTTGTTTGATTGTATAAAAATCAATAAAAAATATGTTTAATAAGACAAAAAAAATACAACTTGAGGTAAAAGGAGAGGCAAGAAGTCTTTGGGACTTCCCAGGGTCTGCCTCTCCTCACAGAGTTAGTTCAATGAAGGACAAAATCATCCATTTCCCGTCCCCCAGGCCCCTACGCCAGGCCCCATGGACCCAGGCCCCTACGTCAGGCCCCTAAGCCGGCCCCATGGACTCCACATCAGTGAGAACCTGGCCGAGGATTTCGTCAATGTACGATCCGTCGTAGTTGACGTGTTCGAGGTCAAGTGCCGGAACAAACGTGACAAGGAGACGACCAATGCTCCTCCGAAGCTCCCTCAGTCTGAGAAAGAGACAAACAGAAAAAAGTTGTAGAAGATGTACATGGATGGTCTGATGATAGAAATACTGACATTCTCACTTCTGTGGTGCCTCTGAAACTGAGGAAGCACTAGTTGTCCATCTCTGCTATTATTCAGGGCCACTGTTGTTTGGGCTGCCTACCTCTCCTGTTTCTCCCTCTCCCGTTCCTCCCTTTCTCGTTTCTCCTTCTCCCGTTTCTCCTTCTCCTGTTCTTCCTTCTCCTGTTTCTCTTTCTCCTGCTTCTCCTTCTCGTGCCTCTCCCTCTCCCGTTCCTGCCTCTCCCGTTTCTCCTTCTCCCATTCTTGTTTTTCTCTCCTCAGTGCCATCACGTCTCGCTGCAGCGTCTCACACTGGGACCAGAGGTTCCCCCTCTCCTCCTCCATTGTTTGTACCTGTAAACAGGGGAACAAGCAGGGACAGAGAGGATGGATGCTACAGGATTGTGCAGGGAGATGAGCCCTCCAAACACATTAAGACAGTGGGACTCCAGTCCACACACACACTGCATGGTTCATTGATCCATCACCAACTAGTCATCCAAAACAAGCCTGAAAAGCTTCCATCAAAGCAGTCTCTCTTACAGCATGGTAAAATGTCAACAGCATAGCTGCATTGGATTAGAGCTGTAAACTAGCAGGACAAAATGGACACTCACCTGGGAACGTAGCGTTTCACATTCACGGTTTGCGTTGCCGAGGTCCTGGAGCAGGGTGTCCAGAGGCGCAGTTAGAGGGTCACTGACCTTACAACCCTCCAACTGCTCTCCTCCATCCCTCTCTCCTGTCTGACAGGCCTGGTGACAGAGCTCTCGCTTCACAGCAGCCTGGGAGAGCTCCTGCACTCTGACCTCCAACTCATGTACCTGACAGGTCAGCTTGTGGACCTGTTTCACTGACTGGTCCCTCTCATCGGCCGTAGCGTTCAGGAGCTCCATCAGCTTGTCCTGCTGCTCTTGGGCGTCTGACAGGTTTTGGAAGTCAATTATAGGACGGTCAGACAGACCTGCAGTGGACGGGCCAGCTGTGGATGGGCCTGGAGTGAGTGGGCCAGGTGTGGATGGGCCAGCAGATGACGAGCAGGGTGTGGACGGGCTTGCAGAAGAGGGGCCAGCAGAAGGGGGGCCGGCAGAAGAGGGGCCAGCAGAAGACGGGCCGGCAGATGGGGTGTCTCTTTCGGTTGTCTTCCTCTCCCTTTCCTCCTTCTCCTTCCTCTTTCGTTCCTCCTCCTCTTCGTCCTTCACTTCGTTCCGGGTCTCTGTCTGGGTGGTGATGCTCACCTGCTCTGAGGGTGGTATTGGAGAGGAGGCGTTGTGTGCTGTGGTTCCCGTCTTTATAGAGCTTGTTTCTATGCCATTGGTCTTAATGGGGCCAGTGCCTGTCACGGTCTTCACAGCCATGCTCTCTGATTTGACCTTGGTCAGGTCAAATGCGGCCTTCTTTGGAATTGGGGTGCTGCTAGTCTCCAAGATCACAATGTCATCGTCATCCGTGATGTCATCGTCATCATCATCAACAGGGATGATCATGGCTGGCGATGTGGTCGTCGTGGAGGTGTTTTGGTGGAAACCATTAACCCTTTGTCTTTTGGTCTCACGCTCAGCAGTTGTTGCCACTGTTCTTTTCATTCTATAGAGACAGTATGGATGATTGTTATAACATGAAGCACTCCTGAACTAATAACAATGATTGACATGATGCTTTTTCCTTAGTACATCGAGGGAGAGGATGTACATGAGAATAAAGACTTAGACAGTGGGCCCCACCTCGAAGGGGTCGACATGGCCGTTGATGTTGAAGGAGCTGGAGGGGTTGACAGGGAACAGACACTTGAAATGATGGGCATGCTATTGGTGGAAGGACTGCTCCCTGTAGAGAGAGAGACAACGACACATCCTGTGTTGTCAGAAACACCTCCATCAACATAGAACATGCGCACACAGCCTGCGTCAGTCCTACCTGCTTGGGTGAGGCCAGAGGTCTTGAGGGGAGTGGATCTGGGTCTTCCGCTGAGCGGTGATGCCGTGGCGGTTCTGGAGCTCAGCGGCGTCTTTACATTAACTCTGACCGGGGGGCTGGCAGGAGACGGAGATGTGGGTGCGCCCGCCCTGAACTACACACAACAGGAGAGACAGGAAATGAGGAGGACTCGCTGTTTAAATTCCACCCGTCCTCCCAGGGTACCCCCTAGAGAATGCTATGTAGCAACACAGGACGCACCGATTCAGTCTTTTTGAGCTGCAGCTTCAAAACCTCCTGTTGACGTCTCAGAGCTTCGTTCTGTTGAGCCAGCGCTGCGATGTGTTTCTGCTCTTCCGTCTTCTGGTGATCTTCATACTGAGACACACACACACACACACACACACACACACACACACACACACCATGTATAAACATATACCCAGCACAGGGCACTTCAGGCAGGGTGGTAAATACTGTATGGGCATAATGTGTTTGCCGTCAACTGGGAGTGAACCAGAGAGACAGACAGAACCCCAAAGAGCTTACTTGTTGTCGTCTTCTCTCCTGCTGCTGTTTTGTGTACCTCTCACTGAGACACAACAGAACATAGATTGACTGACATAGAAAACACTTCATAATATTACATATTGAAGGTCCAGGTTTTAATAAGTATATAATTTAGTATTATTAATCATTTATATATTAATCATTAAATATTAATAATGTAATATATTCAGATATATATTTATATATATATTCAGGATTCCATATTTGTATTTGATTCTCACTGTTGCTTGTGGGTTTTCTGGTATGGCTGATCATCATCTGAGTCTTCAGGTTCTTCCTCTACGGTGCAGCTCCTGGAAAGGCCGGTGAAAATGAATTACAACTGTCCCCGTCAATGCAAATAGATTCTCAATTGGCTCACCTGATTAAATAAAGGTTGAATTAAACAAAAGGGTGAATATTATATTATGAGCAAAAAATCAAGATAACACGACCTGACCTTTCACACATTCTGT
>JACXGI010002480.1:10662-38057 GCA_016801175.1 Esox masquinongy | reverse complement strand
CAAAATCTGTGCTTTAATTTGAAGGGCATTTTCATCCATATCGGATGAACTATTAAACCAGAAAAGGAACCAGGCAAGCCTAGTTCAGCTGGCACACAATTAGAAGGGATGAATGTTCTTGTCCCTGGCTGGTTTTGATCTGCAGTTTTCTATGTGGCAGACTGGGCCTTTAACCATTACGCTATTTCAACAGCAGGAATGCAACTTTTCAGCCATTACATTTTGGCTGAAATAATGTGGACTGAGCGGATAAATATTTCTGAAACAAAAATTGGAACGTCTGAGCGGGGAATCAAACCCGGGTTCGATTCCCCTGACTCCAACCCGGGTTAAATTCCCCACCGGATCCAACCCGGGTTAAATTCCCCACCGGATCCAACCCGGGTTCAATCCCCCTCCGGCTCCTATCACTCCATGCCTGGTTTGTTTCTTTAGAAAACAATAACAGTATAAAAGAGTCACATAATACAATTATTCTCTTAAATATACTGTATGAGATTCATGGTATTATAGAGTGGATATACATTTTTTGTCTCTCAGAAATATTTCTCCACTCTACTTTTCAGCTGTCGCACAACAATATACAGCTCTGGAAAAAATTAAGAGACCACTGCACCTTTTTGTGTGAGGAACAGAATTTTAACCCTTCTGTTCCTCACTCAAAACCTTACTTTTCAACTTTTTTGGAAAGAAAAAGGTGCAGTGGTCTCTTAATTTTTCCCGGAGCTGTATATTGTTGTGCGACAGCTGAAAAGTACAGAGTGGATAAACATTTTTGAGAGACAAAAACTGGAACATCTGAGAGGGGAATGGAACCCGGCTCGAAATATTGAATGTCAGGGATATTCCAACAAGACCACACGGCCTGCTGGGACTCCTCAGCTCTGTATCGTCTCCAAATTTAACTTTTACCCCAGCCATTACATTTTTGCTGAAATAACGTGGGCAACAGAACATTTATTAAAGGAACTCAAGCGTACTCTAGTACAAAAATTACTCTAGATGGCTAGCTAATAGCTATACAGTACCTATAACGAAAATAATTACTCCAATCACTCCATGGCTGGTTAGTTTCTTTAGAAAACAATGACAGTATAAAAGGGTCACGTAATACAATTACTCTCTTAAATACATGAGATTCATGGTATTACTGAGTGGATATATATTGTTGTGCGACGGCTGAAAAGCACAGAGTGGATAAATATTTCTGAGAGACAAAAAAACAGGAACATTTGAAGATGTCTGAAGTACAGGCCTGTATTTTGTGCTCAAAGTCTATTAAGTTAAGTAGACAATATTATCTAGGGATTTGTTACATCCGGAACTACTACAGCAACTGTGTACTACTTTGTGTAGATCAGTGGCAGAAATAAATCCCAATGAAATACTCTGGGTTAGGGACACACCTGAACTGCGGGTCTGGGTTCATGTGACAGAACCACTTCTCAGGGAGCAGGCTGCAATCAATCCCGTCCGGGAGCTTCCTCCAGCGCAAGCAATTGTCACACTGCACCCAGTTCTGATCTGGACGCTTCCTATGGGGGTGGAAAGAGAGCGCCAGTTAGAAGACGGGCGAGGAGGAGGAAAGGAGGACGGCAGGAGTGTTACACATACATGGTGTCTTCCACTGGTATGCTGTTAGGGTCTTCTTTGTCTCTTTTAAAACGGATCTCTTTCCAGTACTCCTCCAACTTTAAACCCAAGTTGTGTATGGTTTTCCTGTACATACAAAATCAGAAAAACACAATTGCAGTTCAGTGTTTATTCATTCAGTTCGATTTCTGTAAAGCTGATTGAATCTTTTGTGAATCTGGACGTTACGATATGACTCTTTCTGGACTCGTTGAACGGAGTGATATCCTCATCCGTATTTTCCAGGTGGCCGTACCTGTATTTGTCAGTGTTATCAAAGTCCTGCTTGTTGTGAGTGGGCTCCAGGAAGTTACACTCAATGACCCCAATGACCCCAACACCTAGATGGTTCGCCTGCAAAAGGACAGCGGGGTTAGGCACGGAGTTAGAGATGGAGGACAAGGGCACCAACCGTGGATTTTCTCAACACACATGCCGACTCCAGTTTCCACATGGAAATGCACAAGACAGAAAATGTACTCTTTAACCTTCAGCTGAACGCCCACTCGCTCGTAGGCTTTAATAAGGCGATTCTTGTGGTACATCATGATGCCGTATTGGTCCTTGCTCTTGGTGTTGTATCCAAAGGTAATGGGGATTCGTTTTTTCTGGGAGAGGACTTAAGGACAACTTAAATAGGAAAGAGAGGACACTGAAACATGCTTTTCCCTGAGTGAAAAACACCACATTGTTTTGAATTTGAACATTCTGCTACGGAATACATTTGTGGTTAAATTTATTAAAGACATTTGATCATAGCTAGCTTTCAAAGTGTTGCGTGTGCAGCAGTGACAGATACTCTTCAGTTCCACCTCAATCCTTTTGACGGCACTAAAGATTTGGGCAGAATTAATTAAAATACCAGGTGCAAGATGAAAGGGGAATTGCTGAAAATGTTTAATTTGGTCTTTTCTTCCAGACCCATTCTTATGTATTTATTCTGATTGAATTTTAACATGGACTTGGACACAACATACAATTTAGTTGTTTTTCTATGAACAATTGCAATTTTTACAATGAAGAACAGAAACATTTCAATAAAATTATAAAAAAAACAGAAAACCGACATAGAAAAGTTTTTTTTTCTTTTACAGAGCTCTGCTTAGATTTTTTTAACCTTTAATTTCTAATGGAGCATGCAATACCAGAAAACATAGGGTGGCGCCTTCTCCTACAACACTAAAGATATGGGGGTGTTTCAAGAAAGAGAAACCAAAAAAGAATTAGTGTATGCTAGAACAGGCTGGAGACCCCAGTGACAACACACACACACACACACACACACACACACACACACACACACACACACACACACACACACAGACAGACACAGACAGACAGACAGACACAGACACAGACACAGACACACAGACACTCTAAATCCATCCACAGAGGTCTGGGGTGGGCTAGGATACAACAAAGTTGGGCTTGTAGAGGTCCTTAGCAATAAAGGCCAGGCTCTTGGAGATGAGCTCAGTCTTCACTTTCTGCCCTCGAATGACGATCTGCATCCGGGGCTTTAGGTACAGAATACTGCAATATGCCTAAGCACACAGACACACAAACACAAACCAGTGAACAGACCTGCCAATCAGGAGCAAAAACAAATAGTTTACGCATAGATTGTGCTTAAACCACCGACAGAGATTAAAACAAGTTCTTTCTGAAGCTTTGTTCTGCTGGGCAAAATCCAGTGTGGTACATCAACACAACACTACTACCAAGATATTCAATACTTACACGTAGAGAGTAGTAACTCTCTGGTTTTGTGGGCGGCTCTGGCCTTTTGTGTGGTTCAGCTGAGCTCTCCAACACGTCCAATGGGATTCTGATATCATAGTTGGATGTTTTGAAATCAAACTCTGTCTGACCCTTTAACGTCCTGTGGGCAATAAGAAACACTAACTGTACAGACCTTTTCTCAGTCTCACTTACTCCGCCTGTGTCCTAACAGAGGAACCTTAAGTTAAATCAGGGGGAAAAAACTAAAAACTAAAATATGATAATGGGATTCTTAATGGCTGAGGGAAAGGGAAGTTTCGAAGCAGAAGTGAGATTTAAACAAAAACAAAAAAAGTTGGCCTTGGAATTGCCAGGGACCTTATGATACATTATTAGCACAATACTTAGGTGCTGCTGCAGACACCCACAGTATTGTGACTCAAAACTGTATATGTATGCAGTGCCATTCGATACTGTGCATTTCATTTCATTTCTTCTTTCGTGACTGACTGTGGACAGAATGTATAAATGGTAACAGAACTCATGAAACTATGGTTTGCATGAGATAATAAGCACCATGAGTTTTTTTTGCCATTGACAACTCCTGCATTTGCAGGCGCTGACATCTTTTACATCATCTTTGTAGGGGGTGGCATAGTTGGCCCACAGACTTGCCAGTCATTGTCAAAGAAAGGGGGGGTGGAGCTCTTTGTTTGGTTTGGTTTCAATTTCATTACGTCATACATGCACAGAACTTAATCGAGCGTCGGACCAATAACGCAAGACTTTAGTTCTGGGTTAACCAAGATAAATTCCCGAGTCAATTTTCCAAACATATTGCTTACCATATATCTGCTGCAGAGAGACAAGAGACAACTATTAAGACAATCTGATGTAAAGTGAATTAATAGTCCTGAAAGACGACCACTGAGAAAATCGGCAGTTCCGGTGAAGAAATGATGATGAGATACAGTCAGCGATACCATATCAAGACAGTCAAAGTGATACCATATCAAGACAGTCAAAGTGATACCATATCAAGACAGTCAAAGTGATACCATATCAAGACAGTCAGTGATACCATATCAAGACGTGTGAATCAAAGGAATTTTTTTTTTTACCCCATCACTCCTCTATGGCCCACTCTTAAAAACGTTCTAATGTGTATTGTCATAGAGGTAAATGGTGTGTGTGTGTTGGACCTGCGCAGGCTCCAGATGATGATGCGCGTTCCCGAAGAGCCTGTGGAGCAGGTTGAGTTGATGGCTTTGAGCTCTTCAAGCAGCTCACTCTCCGTGGTGAAAAGGGAGTATTGCAGGATGTCCTCCAGACTGGCCTTATGATGCTCATTCGCACGGAGTGCACAAGGAGTCAAGGATTACACAAGGACTACTACTAGCATGTCAGGATGGCAGTATGAAGTAACACCAAGAACATCTGTGGATGTTTTTGGTGTTACTTGCGTCTAACCCATTTAAAGACGAGCGTTTAAGCTCTATGGACGGTATGTATGGTCACAGTTAAAGAATATCCTCGCTGAGTGTGACTTGTACAATGGGTACAATCACAAGGGCACAACACGGCAGACCTACTTGCCTACCAGCGTATAAGGATGGCAGCACAAAATGACTAGGAACATCTGGGGATTTACATCCAATCTATAAAAAGAACAGGGTGTGTGTGTGTGTGGATGGTCTCTCTATGAAAGGATATACTGGCCGTGTGCGACGCGTTGGAATGACACGATGGGCACGATGATCTGCTCCGCTTTGATCTGTGCCAAGTAGTTTTGGGAGAGCATGCCCACATGCAGGCTGTCTCCATCTTTTGATTTGGAGAACACAATGGCATCTTGTCCCAGGCGCATGGACCCCGATTTGAAGCCGTTGCCATAGAGACCTATTGGGTGCTGGCCATTTATGACTGTCTTCTCGCTGTAACCGAAGCTGAGGAGAGAGAAACGTAGAGAACTGAGAATGTATGCTGGGTATTGGGGTGGTCTTGGTGTGGGTTATGCTGGGTATTAGGGTGGTCTTAGTGTTGGGTATACTGGGTATTCATCGAATATGAATAGGACATTCATAGCTATTCATAGGACATGAAAAAACCCTGGCAGTTGGAAACCTTTGCTGACCTACAAACCAACAAAGATGTGAGGTTAATGTTTGTGCACTGCTAAACTAAATTTTAATCATGCTTACATAGCTGGCTAGATAGTTAATGTAATAACACCAAATTATGTAAACAATACACACAATTAGCAAGCCAGCTCACATCATACCACTAGGTCAACGCTGATCATTATGCTTGCTTCCAAAAAAAAAAGCTACCTGCAAAAGTCAACACCAAACATTTGGGAAAAATTGACTGTGATATTGTCAAACTTTATAAAAACTGACCATTGGCGCACAAAACCAATAAATGTAAAAAGGCATGACTAAGACTTTTCAAAAGAATCTCATTATCATCAGATACCCTCAGCATTATTGACATATTGATTGTTCCAGATTTAGGTTATTTCTGCCTGTGTTCATGGTCCTAAAGATAGCTCCACAACACCGAGTTACATCACTAGATACACCGTGGTAAACCCCTCCCACAGCTCAGAAGTCCCACCTCCAGGAAAGTGCTGCCAAGAATGGGGTAAACTATTTTATGAATAAAAGGGGAGAATATAGTCATTACCAAATTCCTTTAAATTCATTTCCTTTCATTTTGATAATGCAGTAATCACTCGATTTCTTTTGAAAACGGTATTATTAGCCACTTATTAGTCAGTGTTTCATTAAAGCACTTGAGGTGAGAGATGGTTTTTATTAAGTTAAACATGTGCTCAATATGTAAATGTTGAAATGAAATTTAGATTATTTTTTAACTAACATTATGCATCCTGCATCCTAGCAGCATGAAAGGTTTCCATACCTCAGCATCTTGTGCATCTTCTCATAGTCCAGCCCATTTCCATTGTCCATGAAAATAAGGCAGTCTTGGCCTTTAATCAGTGTCTTATCAATCCAGAACTGTTTGGCATTGACATCTGGATCATAGGCATTATCTTTGGAAAGAAATAGAGGACATGGGTCAACATAAGGAATACATCAAAACAGAATACATAAAAAATGACACAGTACCTACCTACACACCCACACACTATATTGTGTGTGTGTGTGTGTGTGTGTGTGTGTATATAGGTACTGTGAAGTGTCATTTTTGATCTATATTCAACATATCTGGTTACCCTTCCTCCGTCATATCGACAATACTGTAAGGTGTTTGGTAAATCATTTCGGAAGAGACTATAACAAAAAAAATTCCTGAAAACCAAAAACAGCAAATATTCTTCCAGGGGTCCATATACAACATTACACAACATGGGGAAAAACTATGGCACATTTCAGATGACAGTATAAGAATACACAGAGTAGAACAGTTTATTACATTCAAGCGTATCATTAGGCTAAATCTTGAACCAACAGCTTTAATAACAAGTTGCAACTGGGAGATGCGCAGAAACTGAGAAATTCAGTTTCTGTGCAGAAACTGAGAAAGACACATAACAAAAAACATTTCACAATTTGGTGAATTACTCTGACAAGTGTCAAGAGGCCAGTGGAATTGCAACAGAGTAGAAAGGCCAGCTTTAAAAAAATAATAATATAACAATCAAAGAAAAAAACAACAACTCTGGACTACCTTAACACTGAAATCTTAGACATGTTAGCTGTAAAGAGACATTAGACCTTGCTTTAATCCCCACTCCCCAACCGACACCACTCCCTAAGCCAACACCACTCCCCAACCGACACCACTCCCCACCCGACACCACTCCCCATCCGTCAGAGGCAACTGGACATTAGTCAGAATCAGCTGCAAAAATCTGAGTCAGCTGGACATCTGGTATCTGTCATTCAGTTTATTTAGCATCCAGTTCATTACACACCTTCAGAATAAGAGTCCTCCAAAATGTAATCTCAGATTTGAGTCAGACTCAGGAAATGTTTAATCAGACTCATAAGGGTTTGAGTAAGTCCTAGGTAGGTGAGGTGCAGAACAGGAAGGACAATGCTCAGGGAAGACATTGTTGATGTAAAAAAACAATAATAATAATTGATCTTTTGACTGAACGCTCAGTAATGTGATAAAACCAACCTGCCTATAACAGCTGTCCCAGAGGATGCAACACTAGGTTCTACTGCAGATACTCTAAACATGTTTTCTAGTCTAATGACCTGCCGAGGTATGTGCAAATCACTCCCACTATCCATTTAGTCATCTCCTTTTCACATTTCCTCCCTACTGCCATCTTAGTGCTTCTCTCTCTTGTTGTTCCTCTCAGTTCCGTCCATGAATCTGACTAGAGTAGGCTTGAACCTCTTGAAATTGGTATTGTTGGGGGATGGGTTTGGCAGTGTGGTTCGGTGTGCGTGCATGCATACTGAATAGATAGGTGACACAGGCTAATGATAGATCTAGGTCAGTACCTAAATGATAGGTTAATTCTGGCAAAAAAAAAATATATAAATTCTTACAAAACAAATCGGCCACTTTAAGGGTGGCCGATTTGTTTTTCAAAATTGTTATAAATATTTTCCAAAATGATGTTGTTTTCCCAGTTTTGTATGTTGTTCTGTGCTCTCCAAATTACAGTTTTCCCCAGAAACAACCAAATTGTGTGTTCCGTGACATTTAATGTCCATTCAAAAACATCTGAAGGCCATTCTTTTAAGAATGGATGAAAACAAATTTAGGAAGTTTATGCGTTATTCCCCTTTAATTGTGCAGCGGACCCTTTCATTTGCTCTTGCGTGACAGGAATGTGCCACACTAGAGATAGTTTGGTACAGTTGCTGATCATTTGAAGTTTGCTAAAATCACAAATTAAAGATACAAACAATAAACTTCCTCCATGATTTACAATCACCCACCTGTTTATTAGGTACATCTGCTTGTTAAAGCAAACAAAAAAACAGATGTGACTGCGACTTAATAAATAAAGCATGCAGAGATGGTTAAGAGGGGATTGGACATTGCATTTTTTTGTTGTTGTCTGTTGCAGTGAAGCACTGGAAAGTTGCGTGCGCATTCAGAATTTTTTGGTGAGCTACTCAAAAGTCAGATGCAATCGAGTGATTGGAGACCTGCTACTGTATAATCGTCTATAGCTCAAGAAATAGTCACGGAAGGAAATCAAGAGTATAAGATACAGGGACAGAGGGAAAGATGGAGATAAGAGAAGAAGTGATTGATGGAGAATAGAAATATGAGAAAAGTCTAGCAGAGAGTGCAAAAGGCTGAATACTAAACCCCGTTTGGCAGATATGCTGCAGACTGCCAGACAGAGAGACTGCAGTAAGAGACATCAGCTTGAATAACAGGTCATTGCTCAATGTCTGATAAGAGAAAGGAGGCAGAACATGCCAGAGGACAAAACACTGCTCCAGGTACAGAATTGCAGTTGGGATTGGCTATAGGTGTCTTATCCATAAACCTACTGTAGGCTTATGGCCAATATAAGCTTTAATTCATTGATTGACGCACATGGAGATCGATTCTTTTTTTTCTTTGGTTATTGTGATAGACATGCCGGTCCCACAGGCCCGTTGTGATGTCAGTCATGACTCAGGGAGACCATATCAAAACATTTGCCTAAAGACAGCGGGCTAGTCTTGAGGGCGACAATCTTTTGGGTACTAGCCTGTAGATGTCTGATCAAAGTTACTTGCAATGGAATGTAATGAAAGTAAGATTCTTGAGTGAATAAATTGTTGTGCTGGGACTTTCTTGGTTTCCCATATGGGGATACGTTACCCCAATGTTTCACTGCGCTGTACGGTTTATGTATCATCCCTTCCAGGAGTTATAAAAATGTTCACCAGATGGCGAAACGGATCAAAGGGCTGGGCGAGACCAAACATGACAATTTGTTTTAGAAATAAATGGGCAAAGACTACCAAGGATCAAGAGGATGATTTTCACCATATATGATTAATTTGTGCCATTTTGAAATGCAAATAGCCACAGTGGTGCAAGAGCACCAAGGATTAAAACCTTGGTCTGCCAGTGTTTGTATGACGCTTACTGGGACTGTTTGATAATTATACATCCTCAAAGTACAAGCATTGTAAATTCTATTCCTGAGGAGAAATTAAGAAAGGTTTTTATGTAATATGGATAAGGCCTCAAGAGAAGTGGAATATCTCTGCGAGAATGCAGTTAATTACTATAGTTCAGAATTTAACACTACTGATCCCCCCAAAACTTGTCACCAAGCCTGGAGCACCGGGTCTCGAGCCACCCAATGCTGCTGGATACTGGACCTTCTGATGGACACAGCTCAGGCTGTGAGGACTGGCAACAACACCCCCAGCCCCTTTCTTAAGACACTGGGGCACCCAAGCGGGGTATCAGGCATCTGCTTTACTCCCAGTTCCTCGCAGACTGCACAGCGCCGCATTTAATCACACACCTCCCCACTGTCATCTTGGTTGGAACAGGTCTCTCTTAGAAAATAGATTTATATCAGTGAGACAACTGGTATGAATAAAAGTTAAATAGAAAATAGAAATCATCGAGTTTGAAGACGGAAAGGGAAGGAACACACCGCAATCAACATGAACGGAGCTACAGCTGAGAGAGCCAGTGGGTTTCATTTCCTGTGTTCACACCAACGAGGACTTGGCATGGTGCAATGAGGGCGTAGTGGCCACTCCACTCCCTACTCCATAATCACTTTTAAGACACTACATGGTCCGGCACCGAATTACATTAGTGACACGCTCAACCCATATTGCACTGTTAGGCCTCTCAGATCAGCTGAAAAAGGACTACTGGCTGTCCCGGAGTATGGACTGAAAACTAAAGGGAGCCGGGCCTTTGCTATACGGACCCCTAGATTCCGGAACAGCCTACCACAGAATGTCAGAGATGCTACGTCAGTGCATTCTTTTAAATCTTACCTAAACACTCATTTTCATAATATGCTATTTACGACTTTTTTATCATTGTGATTTTATATTTTGTTTATTCTTTTTACTTCTTTTACTTAAAAAAAATATATATATATATATATACATTTTATATATGTTTTTATTTTAATGTATTTCTATTTTTATTGTGTGTAACGCACTTTGTAACTGTACTAGAAAAGTGCTATACAAATAAAGCTATTATTATTAGTTATTATTAATGCAACTGAAGAGATTCGTTATGCCACTCTGAAACTCCAGCTGCACTGTACAGCCTAGCATGGGACACCAGTGGGTGAAGACAGCCCCTCGCAGTCCCTGTTACATCCAGGACATCCATCTGAAACAAAGCCTGCAGCATTGTCAAAGGACCCCTCACACCCCTGCCACACACTGCTCATTTGCTCAACGTCGGCAAGAAGCCTCCGCTCTCATACTAAGACATGGAGAAAGTTTTTGCTGAACACATGCAATTCTTATGAGGTTCCTCAAAGACGTATAGAAGACCTATTATTTCAACTGCTGAAAAAGGTCTTTATTTGACTCTGGGAAGATTAACACAATTATTATAATTTTTTTGAAACTTTGTGTTACATGGATTGTGGACTGGAGAGGGCGGGCTTGTCACAAGGCCCTGGTCAGCATGGGGGTTACATGATGGCCTCTCATCATATGGCCTTCATGTGTTCCCTGGGGCAGAGGCACTAACAAAGACCACTTCCTCAGCAGACGCAGAATATACTTATCTACACTGAAAGATTTTACTTGCCGATTAACAGAAAGTATTGTAATAGCATGAGGTGTGATGCGATTTGAACAAATATAAATATACATATAAGGACGATGTGGAATAATCTATGCGCTGTCACCTTTGGGCAATCTAAAATTAGCTTGAGCTTTCAACTCGACTCAAATGGACTGAGTGTGTTTTGTTCTCGAAACATTGGAACCTTTCACTGCCGCATGTTAGTAGGGAGAGTTATTCCAAGTCCATCTTTTACCCGCTTCTGTTATTTTTAATTTCCCTCACTTCAGAAAACTGTGTGCATGCGCAAAACACAACTGTAGACTAGTTACATAACCTATTACGGCAAAAAGTTACATGCCGTACAAGACCCCCCAACACTGCTATAGGCCACTTTTCAACAGGACCGTATAACTGATGACGACTCACCTATTAGTTCAGCAATGGCGCTGAAGCACCAGGTGTGGCTGGTGGAGTTTGTGTGGAGAAACTTGGGACAGAGCTGCAAAGGAAGAAGCAGAGAATTAGAGTATATCCCAAATGCTGAGAACATGGAAAAAACATGTTGCCTTCGTCTACATTGTTAGATTGTTTCCACATTGATTTGATTCTATTTCTATATGTGGCTCATAAAATGAAAATGTGTGGACTTAAATCATGGCAAAGATTAAAAGCCACTCTCCCAGTTTCTACTTCCGGCTTTGCCATTTGCAATGACAACAAGTCCACTTAGCCCAGAAATGAAACAGTCTCATTAGCCTAATTATTTAGTCATGCTTTATTGCACTGACCAACAACAGCTCTTCAGTTATGTGCCACAATGTGTTCTTTCACCTGTTACAGCAGCACATTGCCCGTAACAGGCTGCATCGTGAACAGGTGGGCGTTCTGATTCAATGGGCAACACCGAGCAACGCCCAAGAAAGTATCCAATCCAACTGATTTGATTCCATCAACCCATTCAAAATCCATGCTCACGTGTCCACGTTCGTGTGTACACTGTTTGTTTTACATCCTGACCGCCGCAGCATTCTGCTCAACTGGGAGGCTTGTTAACTAGAAAAACCGGTGTGAAACCAGTCTGGGGATGAGTAACGAGAAATTAATTTGTTTGATTTTTAATTGGAGGGGGTTGCACCATCCAAGAATTTGATTAAATACTTTAATGGGCACTAGTTGGTAAATGCAAGCAATGCCCATACCACCAGAACTGTTGAAAGAACAGGTACAGTGTAGTCGGAATACCGGGCTTTAATGCCAACATTCCAATACAACACTCCTTGTCATTGCCAAAGGTACTGGTCCATTGGGAATCGCAATATTACATATTCAGCCGGACTCATGGCAGAGCTCCTTCTTGGCTATTGGGAATACCATTAATTTTATAAATATAACACATGGATTCCTTGGAAAATGTATAAAAAACACCTTACAACTTTTTGATTTTTAAACCAGACAATATTTTCAAGGTAATTGTAATTAAGAGTACTGAAGAGAAGTGGTCAGGTGTCTGAATACTTTTGCAAGGCACTGTAAAATTACTGGCACTTTTGGTAAATATGTGCAAAAAAAGGCTGTGAAATATATACTTAGTCATTGTTGTGACATGTTGAGAAACAACCCTTGATTTAGAATTAAGTTTTTCTTTGAACAATTTTACTTAAATTAAAAATTAAATCTCATATTTTCAGGGTAAAAATCAGGATGATGAATAACAATACCTTTTTTCAGAGCCTTTTTTGCTGACAGTGCCAAAAATTTTGGAAGGCACTGTATATTATTCACAACATCTGGTTGGGAGCTTTACTTACATTGGGGGCTTTTAATTAGTTATTTTTTAAAAATAGTGTGTCACCATTGCTTGACATCATGACTGGCTGGAATTGATTACTTCGGTACCCCACTCCCTGAGCAGAGGAAAACGTAACTTTGCAATGAGGATCCATTTTGTAAAATAGTGTACACAGGGTACAGGGACTAGATACAGGGACTGGAATGTAAGCTAAAGAGACAGGTACAAAGGCTAGATACAGTTACAGCTGGGGTATAAATCTGGTCCATATTTCCTATGTAAGACAGAATGTCACTGCTGAAAGGCCAACTTTAGGTACAAATACACTGCCAAAGTGGCAGGGTGCTTATGCGCGTGAAGTGGGCTTACAGTTGAGCATGCTAAGCATTCCCCATGTTACTGATGTGATGGACCATGCCATGAGTGTCACAGAAACTTAGAGCAAAATGCATTCCCTGTCAACCTCCATTTTTTTAATTATAGGGATGTTGTCTGTGTACTTCAGGCTATACATTTTAAAGCCGCTTGTTATATGATTCTCAGCAGTACCTTACCTTTCCTTATTCCTCCTGCAATTCCGGGTGAATTCATACATATTAAATACTACTAATCAATGGACATTTTCCATTGAGCTTGCTTTTTCCAGTCAAGGACTAACCCTAATCTGTGTCCGTATATGTGTCCCTGAAAGTTTGAACGTCAAAAGGACAGTGAGGTCATTAAAGGTCAAACCCAGAGGTCAATAAAGGTCTCTCAACTGCCCAGGTAAACTAATTATCGCTTGTTACCCATCTCTTCTCATTACATAGTAGCTGTCTTGAATTGATTTACCAAAAGAATGGAAGGAGAAAAAGAATTTAGATAATGTACGGACAGCAATATAATGTTGTTTCACTGCATTAATGTGTAAGTAATCCAGAGAAAAATTAACAGAACCCTGTGAAGCCATTTACACAGATCAAATTAAGTGATTGTTTAAATTAAGTGATTTTAAGTGATTGTGGATCACTTAAAAAATAATCTGTTCATTGTCCTTTGTTCATCACGATGGAAAATCAATTTGAATGACCAAAATCTTATTCAATAAAAAACAAAGATGGATGCCAGCCCACCATCGCTGTGGAATATTCTCAACCAAAACGACATTGCCAGAATGTGATACAGCCAGCTGATGCATAAATTATACACAATCTGCTTCCAGTCCCTTAGAAGTACAGGCAATATAAAATGTGCATGCTGACAAGAATGAGATGGATAAAGAAGGGGACTCTTTAAACACTGTCCAATTCTTATTCAGGAAAAGCATCACAAATTGTTGTGAGAGATTTATTAGTGTAAAAAGCACGCCCAATTTTCACACTGACCCTTACAGCTTTCTCTTCTCCAATTCATTGCACCTCCTCTCAACTTCTGGCCAAACTAAGCAAGCGGGCCTTCGTAATGGAGGTAAAAACCCAAAGGACCAGTATAACAGAGCGTCAGAGTTTCTCTCCATCAATCAGGCATTTATGGTAAAGTGGCTAGACGGAAGCTACCCCTGAGCAACACCACTCCTACAATGAAGCATGGTGGTGGGAGCCTCATACTATGGGGATGCTTTTCAGCGGAAGGGACTAGGTGTCTGGTCAGGATTGAGGAAAAGACAAACAGAGCAAAGTACTGAGGTCCTTGAAGATCCTGATCCAGGAGGCACTGGACCTCAGACTGAAGCGAGGATTAATCTTTCAGCACAACAGCGGCACGAAGCACAAACCTGTTCCTCTGTCGTTCCCAGACATTTCACAATTGAGTTTTAACCATGAACTTGCAATACTGATTCACTAGTCAAAGGCTTGATGATGAGTTGAGCAATTCAATCAGGTGTGCCAGTTGAGGGTTATAAGTAAAACATTTAAATGTCTGGGGAGGCCTGAAGAGAAGTTTGGGATTGTCCTCACTGGTCTTTACTGTGGTAACTTGCACTCATCTGCAGTAGGCATCAAGATCTGAAATAATTTGATGGTGAAACTTCAAATTGCAACGCAAAGTCAAGAAAATCTTCACAAAAATACATTATTGTCCCCAATAACAAAATCAGCAAGGGCACAGTGGATTGGTTTCTATGTGTGTGCAAATTACAATCAATATCTCAGGCACCATTGGTCAAATTTTTTCTGAATTTGGATGAAAGACGGGATCTTAGCATAAAGATCCCCTGGATAGGGCCACAGTGTCACTGGACCCCCATGTCTGAGCCCCAAGGTTTTACGCTGCTATATTATTGCGCCGGGGGAGTAGGGTCAGTTCTCCTTCTCCGTTGTAAATCCTTGTTTATCTAAGGAATGCAATCTCTAAATATTCCTTGTCTCCTGTTCCGTTTAAACTTAAGAGGACATGAGATCTTGGACCACACCTCAGGAGTGCCAGGCTCGAAAGGCTCATCGCTATCCCTGTCCAAAGGCCTGACGATTCCAGCTGCCACTCCGCTGACCATTCCTCCCCCCTGGATTGTCCCTCTGGTCGTGCTTCTGACCTGGATTGTTTTATAGACTCTGGACACAGCCCTTGTGCATTTATTAATTACTACAATTTGTACTCTTAAAATGTTCACCCGGCAAAGCCAGAAGAAAACTGGCCACCCGTCAGTCTGGTTCCTCGCTAGGTTTCGGCCCCTTTTATGGAGTCTTTCCTAGCCACTGTGCATCAACACTGTTGTTGCTTGCTCCTTGGGGTTTCAGGTTGGGTGTTTTGTAAATGCACTTTGCGACAACTGCTGATGAAAAAAGGGCTTTACAAATACTTTTGATTGATTAACAAAATTACAATGATTGGCCTGATGGTGGGCCTAAAACCCGCCCCCTCACTCTATTTGACCTAAAGTCCAGAAATCTCTTTCACCACAAAGAACAAATTTGCCCCAGGAACCTATAAGGTCCCCTAAGATAAATTTTTTGCCATAAAACATTTTTCTGAAAAACACTTCTCTGGAACCAAATGATCCACCTGTGCAAAACTTGACATGGCTGATATGCCATATCAATAGAGAAAGATCACTCAACACAGTGTTTTTAGAACCTAAAACAGAATCGACATAATGCATATGAAACAATCAAGTACTGTATATTTGTATAATAACATTTGGCACACATGCTGGAAAAACTGCATAGACTCAACAGATGGAAGAACATCGATATCAGCTTGCAGCAGGAATATTATTAAGCAATAAAGCATGAGAGGCTGTGGTAAATGGACAATACATCAAGGCTAAGAGCTGTTCATAGCGCATGGACAACTGGCTATATACCACAACCATCCCAGTTGCGTTATTCTATTATAAACAGGTTACGTAAGTAGAGTAGTAAAAGGTGATGATGTGATGTCTCAGGATAATAGCCAGCCAGCATTCCGGATTCGAAGCACCCAGTTTATAACAATTGTAATAACAATGATTTCATAACAATGCATCTTAATATCTTAGACACCACCGGCACACTTTCGACTAAAGATGGGGGAAATATTATGTCAGGTCATAGAGATCCAGCCTACAAAATTACATTGATTTGCCCAGGCGGGCAGAGCATCATCAGTCGTTGAGGATGAGACGCTTAGTTAGTCCTTTAACAAAACAAAAAAAAAACGATTCGTTCTTCGCAACAGTTATCCTATATCGCAGTAATTGTATCACGTTGCTTTTTTACCAAATGAAACATAGACATATTTGCTGTGATGTAGCAGCAAGCAGTAGAATCGTAAAACGGAAGTGAATGCACAACCGACGAGCAATCTGGCGCTTTGATTTGAACACAATTGAATTCCCCGGATTTTCGAAGCATCTCTCGACGCAGTTCGTTTTTGACAATAGTGGATGAGAGCCATTGGGCGACTCAGTGTGTGACACTGACAAATATTGCACGTCACCACAACAACACCGCATGACATGAGATAATGAGAAACGCATATATTCTCCCCAAGTTGAAAAATAGTTGTTTAATTAGTTAACAAACAACAACATATTCCTCAACAGCGGTGTTCAAAATATATTCCACTATGCGTGGAGGCTGCCGTTATCAGCTAGCACGCGGCTATCAAGATTCAAAGGATGTTGGCTGGCAGGCTAGCTCAGTCGCTGGCTAGCCAGCTAGCTATGTAGCTTCAAATATACATTACATTGACGCGAGCGAAGCAACGCGTCTATCATTATACTATCACCAGTTCTAAGTAAAAAAAATAATCTAAAGGAACTTCACAGCAATGTATTTCCTCAAACACATGACCATAGATTATACATACTGTAAAATATCAAGCTATGCCTACCGCACTTAGAGGAACCCCTCTATGTATTTGCGACGCCATCTTCTCCCAAAATGCAGAAGGGGCGTGACCAACATGCACAAGTCTATCGCGAGGGCACCACCCAGCTGGGCACAATAACCCAGCCCAGGACGTGCTGTGTAGTTGGTGTAATAGTGACGAGAAGTTCGACTCTGACTCAGATCTGTCATCGAGTCTGTCCGTAAAAAATAATTAATCTTTCGTGTGATTACGTTAGTTTGGGTTTAAATTCAACATTCCACTCAACTGTTCACACATAACGTAGTGGTGCAAAACGCTCGTCAGTACGAAGGATGATCGTGCGTTGTCCATCAGTTCCACATCTGTTCAACACCCCAAACCCCGCCCAGCCATCATCAGCACAATCTGATTAAAACATCTTCCCGAAGCTATAGGACCAGTATGTAACCAGTGATGATGTACAGATCCGCTCCCAGGCGTTTGAATGAAAGACTCAAAAATACTCGTCCCTGTCTCGACTCAGTTAAAAGGGTCGTTTGAAATGGGAAGTAATGAAGTAGTTTTACATTTCGATCTGGAAATGTCTTTTGTATTGTCATGATTGGGGTTTACGAGCTTATTACCTCCAGTGAATAGAATCCTTTTTTAATTTACAGTTTTTTTTGTTTTTTTCACGGCCTGGTAAAACTGTCGTATAAAATGCGCCTGACCTTCATGGATTGTTTATTATCATCGTCTCTTTGGGACAAGAGCTTTCAAATCCTATTTGCGCCATATATTAGAAAACCAACGTAATTTTAGAAATATCTCATTTACTTCTGTACCATTTGCTTTAGAAGTAGGCAGCCTGAGAAGAAGCTCTAAAGAACAGCAAGTCTCGGGCTATGCCAAAATAAAGAATGCTTTGGGCTTTATGAAAACTCAAAACAGAGTTAGGATAAGGATTAGGGTTTAGATTAGGGACAAGCACCTTGGCCAAGGGTCAATAAGCATTCTGCCTATTGAGGCCAACCACTCACATTGATTTCTGCCTTCAGGGCAGATCTGCCTCCAAGACATGTTCAGTCAACCTCAACACGCAAATATCGCACACCTCATTCCAGCTCCACTGCCCTGGTACTCCGACTCATACCTGTTTGTTAAATTTAGGAAGTAATCTAAAATAATTGATTCTCTTGCATTAGAGCTAGATTATATGTCTGGTGCACGAATTACAGGAGTGATGAAGGTTTATAACCGATAGCCACAGTTCCCCACAGAATATACAAGATATTCGATACATAGGTAATCATGTGGCATAATTGAAATGCATAGGGAATATTGTGCTATTTAATATGCAGATGTTGGTCAGCACAGAATGTAGCCTATAAGGTTAGTTGGCTAGTAGATTACCATCAAGCCACTGATCGATAGCTATAGATGTGTAGTGATTTGGCCACATTGGGCTGGTGAAAAATGGTAGGGCAGATTTTTTTTTGGTTTGGGGAGTTTTTAGATATTATTTTTATGGGACACCTTGTTTGCATTTGTGATTTAGCAGATTTTACTGTAACATTTATTCTGTTTGGCTTAACATTTTGATAAACCGCAATGCGCACACAAGAGTAGACTTTCTGTTCTACAATGCATCTGGTGGAAAAACAGCTTTCTCAAAGCAACTACACGTGTGTTAGAGTCTGTCCACTTTTGAGCCACGAACAAAATCATAAAACCGGAAATCAGGAGAGAACCTTCTTCGTTAGCATGAGTCCAAGATTTTGATCTTCCGTAGTTCTTACATGTTCTCCAATAACAAAGTTAACACAGTCTTTTATGCCAATACACACAGGAGGCGGTCAGAGATCATAGCCAACCATTAGTCTATTATCCTTCAATACTATACCCTCTACGGTATGTTCCAACATCCCCTATGGTCCATGGGTCTATCGATAGAATATATGACAGTCACATGAACAGTTACTAGCAGGTGTGAACAGGGTGTGTGGGTCTATCAGTAATGGCCGCGTCTTATCTATTGTCCGTTAGTAAGCACTTATGCTTTGTGTTAAGTTTCTCATGCCCATAATCTCTCACATGTGAAAAGTTTCATGTGACAGAAATACCCATTCTATAACGAAGGTATGTTTTAAAAACAACAAATACCATGTGTTGTTAATATGACTAGGATTGTGCCAGAGTTTGCGGGAAAATTCAAGTTTAAAGCAATGAGAGAACGTTCTGGTTTGTGGCCTATAGGAAGGCTGTGTTTATGAAATAAATATGAAATAATTTATATATGCAGAATTTGGCTAGGTTACAAGGATGACATTCCTCATAAGATATAAATGACTAGTTTAAAAATGAATATAATGGTTAAATAGTTTTAAAATGATTATGGCCTCTGCCTCTGTGCTGATTTTAAGGTGGATGATGTGTGCAGAGCTTAACAGGAACTAACTTTTTCTCAGGCCATTTCATCAGAAAAAATGTTCAAGTATGTTGACAGGTATTTGGCATATATTTTTTGGTGTTGTCATTTTTTGAGGGGAGGATGTGGACACGGGAGCACGATTCTGTCTAGGCACATTTCAAACTGTTCCTAATACACTGTAGTATCACATTGTTTAATATTAAGAAACAAATGACTTTTGGTTTTTCAATGTTAGGAATGTTAATCCACTTCCAATGTATTAATTGGATAATTTGTTGCAATTTTCCATTTCAAAATAACATCTAAATACAAATATATTTAATTAAAAAGTATACTTTCAAAATCCCAATTTTGCAAGCTACAGTAATATTTCAAATTTAGAGGGGACAATATCTAAACAAACCAATTTCTTATTCAATTTAAACATGTGGATGAAAATATTTAAACATTGAAAGTCATATTCTACTGTTTAATTTCAACAAGTTTATTAGATTGCTAAGTACACAGACCCTATTTCTATCAATTGGTCCACAACCTGAATAAACAGAAAATGGAAATATCAATCTTGTTAAATGTAGGAGAATGGATGGCCACGATGTTCACAGACCTAACTGGAATTTACAACTTCACATCTAACAATTTCTCACCTCCCACTTAGTTATAAATAAAACAGAAGTATAACAATGTATCTGTTTATTCATGAACCAATTGATATTTATTAAAAAGAGAGATGCTGGCATCATCCCCGAGCACATAAACATCTGCTTCTCCAGAACAGTTATCACCTGCAATGTTCATGTTATTGACCTTGAGGTTTTGGTCTCTAAGACTATTAAGCAAACATGTACAATTTAAGTTGAGCTCCATTTACTGAATCATTCTTAAAAGTTGGTTTTTATTTACAGACCATGATATATTAATTCTTATATTAACAAATAATAATTTTCAGAAGACCAGATCTTCACATTATTTAGTTAAGCATTCACACATGAAGATTAAAACTGTGACTAAAACAGACAAAAGTCAAAGAATTCCCTTAAATAAAACACCAAAATGAAAGCCATGTTATTTCACTTACATCAGATAGAGGTTTTGCTGTTTACATAAATCACATTCAATAATTTACCAACAAATAAAACTGTGACATCATGATGGGTGACAAGCTGAGCCTTTTAAACATAAAAAAACAACCATCCTCTATTAAGAGCATTAAAGGTCCTGTAATCACTGACCAGCAAGTATCCTCACCTACTCCTGTCTCATTGGAATGAATTATAGTCAGAGAGAAAGATAGACAGAATATGCCAATATGGAGTAGGTTTATGCATAACTTTCTAAAGAGATGGAATAGAGTCCCTAGTCCGAACTACTGTCACTTTACTAGTGTTTACTATTGTCCCTTTATTACTACTCTTTCTTTAAAGGTAGACTGAGCAAAATATTGATAATGTAGAAATTAAAGAGCATTGTGGGTCTGTCAGCAACAACTGAGAGTGTTGAACTGCTACGCAGTACTCCACCTCTGTTTTGTTCCTGTGGCTACCACCACGGAAACAGCGTGACAAGAACCTGTGCACTTTATGCAGAGTGTGTGACTGCATGAGAGCAAACTCTGGCATCTTGCTCTTCTCAATATCTGCAGCGTCATTGGTGCAACATGATTTGGCCAAGCCTACCTTTAAGTCAACGCATTCAGACATGTACTCCGACAGGCCAAAAGCTACCATTCCGTTCTAGCATAAGTAAGTCTGTACATAGTAGATTATTTTAGAGTTTCTCAAATTTAGAATATCCTCTACAGACACGGAGTGTTAAGACTCACCGAGGTAAGGTGAACAATTCAACAGAAAAGACATTCGATAAGATTGCCATTTTCCTGGCACACACTTACAATACAACATCGCTTTTAGTGGTTCTGCCCAGTTTACACATTTCATTTATATGGTTCCAATTATCATTTCCTCAGTGTCTCAGGCCCATACAGCCTTGGTGGCCCGTAGAGATTTGCTGGAGATCTAATTCTCCATGGAGTCCAGGAACTCTTCCTCAGTGATGTGCTCCAGTCTCCTCAGGACTTGGTCTGCGCTTGCTGCGGGATACTCTGCCACAGGTTGGTCCACATGGCTGCTGGGTGAAGTTCCCTGGAAGGAACAGCATAGGGTACGGAGGAAGGGAACCAGCTGGGTGATGGACGAGAGCGAGCGAAGGGTGAGGAGGGGGAACTCCAGACGCTCTGTGGACGACTCCTCACTCAGCCCATTCAGCTCCTGGAATTACAGAACATGACATCTTCAGATGCGACAGGGGGACTGCATGATTGATTCAGGTTGTCATCGTGGTAAATGTAAGTATGAGTGTTCTCTTGCTCCATACTGAAGGTGTGTGTGTTGTCTTACCCCATAGCGTTGGTTTAATGCTTCTAGTACTCTAACTATATGCGGTTTGCACTCCTGCTCCTCCTCCAGGAGGCCATTCTCTGGGCCACTGTAGCGACTCATATCTACCTCCGGAACAAAGGCCCAGCGATACCTAGACACAGACACACACACAGACACACACACAGTAGAGATTATGTCATTTAAATTATAACAAGTCCAGCATCCCAGCACAGATGCTAAAGGGACATTAAGCAGGGCAAGGCTCTCACATTTGAAACAGGGGTATCTTCTCTGGGGGGAAGGCCAAGGCTGTGTCCAAGAACTTGCAGGCAGACAGGTACATGTCCATCTCTGACTGGGGGAAGTTCAGCGGCACGCTCCCCATGGTGCCACGCACGACTTTAATCAACCTGATAATGGGAATCAAGGAGGATTAGTATAGGTCATTAGAGAGCTCAGTGAATCATGGTTGATATCCCACATCCCATTAGAAAGGTATACACATCAACGCAGTGGTCTGACGTGCAGTACATAGAGAGACACGTATGGACAGGTAGAGAGACTGATCACTGACTCACTTTGACACCTCCTTCTCTTCTGACAAGGCTTTCTCCAAACGAACAAATGTGCGAATCTGAGAGAGAAGAGAAAGAAACAAAGTCAAATTCTGGGTCTAAATATACTTGCTATGTGTGACATTGAGATTAGAGACATGTTTATTTCTATATTATTAAGACATTTTTTATTAGCCACTTTTGGATATCAAAGAAGCACCTAGCCCTATTTAATATGCTGAATTCTTTCTACAGTCAGCTGGATTTGCATTTGGCTTTACATGTCTTGAAATCAACTGTGACAGGAAATGATGTCATCTGAGTGGAGGTTGTTCCTCACCAGTTCTGTGACCATGATTGGCCAGAGGGAAGTGAGGTGCTGTGGGGAGATCCGGAGCACTAGAACACGGAACGTCAGGAAAATCTGAGCAGTAACCGAGGGTGTCTGACCCACACGCAGAGCCTCTGTCAACCGCTCTAAGGGAGAAAGGAGGTTACGGGGGAGTGAAAAGGAGGGAGGGAAAAGGAGGTTAGGGGGGATTGAAAAGGAGGGAGGGAAAAGGAGGGAGGGAAAAGGAGGTTAGGGAGGAGTGAAAAGAAGAGGAGGTAGGGAAAAAGAGAGGAGGGAGGGAAAAGTACAGAAGGAGATTACAGCATTACATTATAGTGCAAATGAAGGATACATATTGACCTTCCTGTTTCTCCAGTTTTTAATTTTGCCTCCAGTACCTTCACTAATTGGTTTTGGGTGTCCAGTAGTCTGCCTATTATATTCTTATGGCCTAATAAAATGTAAATTGGAGTCACAAACCCATTCCCTATTGTTTACTGTATGAACTATGGGGGGTGGGTTACAGCCTCCTCCAGAGTGGGTAATACACCTCTTTCTGGTTGACAAATGACCTTAACAAGATGTTAAAGCCGGGATGTTAACAACCATAAACCTTCTCTCAGGTCACTAAAAGCATTGCGATAGGACTGGAGAAACATAGAAAATTGCAGTCAGGTTGGGTCAGAGGACAATGAATGTGTGCATTAAACGGAACAGAAATATTTTGCTAGCAGGGTTTGTGCCTTAACAAAAGACGGCCTGCATTAAATCAAAATTAAACCATGTTTAAGGTAATTGATTAAATTTGTTCACAAAAAGCTGAATCGGACAGGGTAGAACACAAAAACTAAGTGCATAAAGCATTAATAAGCTATAGTCTTCACAAATCCATGGATTAATGTAATACATTTTTGTACATGTGCATGTAGTATGTACCAACAATAGCAAAAAAAGCCATGTTCACACACACACACACACACACACACACACACACACACACACACACACACACACACACACACACACTAATTAGAAAAAAGCCCCCCCACCTTGGATGAGGGGTAGGTAAAGATGGTACTGGTCTAGTTCTCCACTGAACATGGCAAAGGCTTGACGCTTCAGTAACATGGGCTTCTGCTCCGCACTGGGGAACAGCTTCAGAGAACTGCTTTGCATGCCTGCAATTCATACGAGTGTTAACTTACAAATAACCCCGTCGCCGTTCTCTTCCAAATTCGCCAAATGCGCGCACGCACACACATGCGCGCACACACAGTCCTACTTACTCATGAGGTCTTTGAACATGGTCTTCTCATGGGTCAGTAGGTGGTCAATGATTGACCTCCAGCTGATGATAAAAAGAGGGTCAAACGAGGTCAAACACAGTGGTTTTCTTTTCAACTTGTGTCTCACAGTATTGTCGTCAATGTTGACATGGCATGTGGATTGCCACATGCACACACACACACACACACACACACACACACACACACTTTCACATTAGGGCACGCGTGTGGGGTGGGTAAATGTTTTCTCACTGGGGGGCACAGGACACATCCATGGTGAAGAAGAGGGGGTCCATGTAGAGTTCGAAGGCCTCTTTCTTCCAGGCCCTCTTGGTGTAGGCGTACCCACTCAGACTGCTCAGGAGCTGGGCACCTGCACCAAAACTGGGCATGTTGTAGGCACTGTGGTTCTTCAGGTAGGGGAAGACGTAGTACATGAGCCGAGAGATGAGAGGGACGGCTTTCTCCTTCTCGTCACTGCGATACACCATGTCCAGGAGTGGGGCTAGAACCTGCAGAGGGTGGTTCATCAGATCACATTAAAGATTCAACACAAGGTCCATCTAGA
The DNA here is from genome assembly GCA_016801175.1 of Esox masquinongy. Classification (NCBI taxonomy): domain Eukaryota; kingdom Metazoa; phylum Chordata; class Actinopteri; order Esociformes; family Esocidae; genus Esox; species Esox masquinongy. Next base: position 13,402 of record JACXGI010002480.1, on the reverse strand, counting down.
CTTCCAACCAAACTCCTCCAAATGGGAAAGGTGCGGGAGACTGCCACATTAAGTGCCTGCATTAAGGTTGTGGAATTTGGCGGATACGGGATTCGAACTGGCAGCCTTTCAGATGCTGATCAAATCCTCCTAGTGCCTAGGCCGTCTGCCGCCTCCTGAAAACCATGGCTGCACACAACCCCACAGACACACTTACCTCCGCCAACAGTGCCAGGGCTTGTACACTGTACACGGAAGGAGCTGAAGAGGAGACCATGGTGTTGGACTGAGCCACAGAGTCTGGAGAAGAGGAGGACAGAAGGAGAAAACAGGAGACAAAAGAGAATGGCAGAATAGATGAGAATAAAATAGCAGCAAATGTGACAGAAAAGAAGAAAAAAAACAGGAAATGGAGGGCCAAGGGGAGGATATGATTTAAGTGAAGTGGAGAGAACAGATAAAATGACAGGAGAAAAAGGAGGAAGGGGATGTAAGTGTTGTCACTCCTGAATATGTATAACTTTCCTCTCCAGTGTCAGCCCCGTGGCTTTACCTCAGGAAAGGAGGAAGGACTTGTCTCATCCTTCAGACCACATCCCGGGTCAAATGCTCCAGTGAAGCTGCAGGGATCCTAACCCCACTACTGGAGACCGGGCTGGTTTCCATGGTAACAGTACAAAAGGGGCACTTTATTGGGCAGAGTGTCCTCCCTCACTGCACCAGCGAGCTGCGAGGAAGTCCTCGGTTTCCATGGTTACAGTGAAGGTTTGCGTATCAGTCCCCTTAAATGTACCGGTGAACAGAGTTGAGCAGAGGGTGGGGAGTCGAGGAGACTGCTGGTTGAGGTAGGCCCTCAGGCTGTTCTTAATCAACCATGGCAAAGGTGACTCATGTCAGAAACGGGCACTGGGCAGTAAAGCGACGCCAGAGTATTTTGTCATTTTTATTTACCTGGCAATAACTGAAGTTGCTACAGGCAAATGTGTTTTGTAAGATAATTTGAAGGGATGTATTTTCAAAACGTTCTTGTGCCGAGTAGCACATTAGAATTGTCATACCCAGAATGTATTTCAAGTGTTAATTTTTATTTTGACGTTCGAATGTTGGTAATTTAACTGAGATAGCGTGGGGGGGCTGCCACATTAGGAGTCCAGTAGCAATTAGGGTTAATCGTCTCGCATAAAGACACAACTGGTGATTTTCTTTCCGATGCCGGGTCAAGGATTATCTGACGACTTTCTGTTGAGAGCAACAGTCACACATTGTTTAAAGTCAAACTGGTTGACTTTTGAACGGTATAGCTTAATTTCTGAAATCTGCCAGTTCTCCTTGCCAATGTTTCCTTAACAAAAAAGGCAAACAGGTAGACTATCCATCTGAACCTACAATGACTTTCTGAAAGTTAATCTCTAAATTAATTTGAAAATTATTTGAATGTTAATCTGTCTCAACAAGGAAGAAGGTTATTGTCTCATGAATATAATAATGAACATTTATATTTTCAGTAAAACAAAACAAAAAATTCCATAAAAGTATGGTCACCACATTTGGGGTTGTGCGGGGGAATTTACTCTGACCTGATTACATCCTGTAGTGGAATTTGTCAGCCAATTAATTGCATTAAGTTCTGCTTACATCTTATGTTATAATCCTCTCTTTACCTATTAATTTGCTATATAGGAAGCGGTGTGATTTGAGGAACCGCTTTATCAATTTGAGGAACTATTTTAACAACTTTTCCTCACATGCATGTAGTCAATAAAGAACTCAGCTGTACTTTGTGGTTTCTGTTCAAATTCTTCCACAGTCATGACCCTGACTTTGAATACCTCTGGCCTAGAAACTGGTGTTCACAACAAAGAGCCTAAAAATAGCATCTGACTGGTAATCGAAATGTTGCGGGATCAAATCCAGGAACTTGCAAAGGTCACCACCAGCCTGGCATGACAGCAGAGGGAGCAGCTATTCGGGCCTCCCCAATTTTAAAAATCGTAAATTAATATGATAGCTCCAGATGTTTGAGAGCTTTTCTGTATGTATTACTGTCCTAAAGGAGATAGGTTTGTGTATTCTTTGAGTCCACCTACTCGTTACCATTGATGTTTCTAGGTGTGTGCGTGCGCGCGCGCGCGCGGTATTCACCGTAGAGATCCAGGTCCAGCTCATCAGATGGCTCCTCTGTCTCAGGACAAACTTGCGGCTGATTTTTGACCTCCAGGTTTCGGCTGAGCCAGCTGGTCTGCTCCAGAGACGACCCTGCCACCCCGCCTACCGCCTCTAGAATCTTCTGGGTCACCTCCTACATGACATTACCATGGTAACCACAACCGACATCATCAACATCATGCATCTCGCGCTGTACTCGCTCAATCTAAATGTACACCTTTTGCTCACATAACTTCACACTTTTCGGTCCACACATTTAGTGGAGACGTGTTTGCACACGTGATGACGTGAGCGGACGTTTGCGGTTTCGTCCGAGTGTATGGCGAGGAGGAGAAAGGTGCGAATTAGGCTTAAGTAAGGGCAGTGTTACTGTGCTCCGTGTCTCACCTGCATGTCTTTAGTGTCCTTCTTATTATCCATGTTGGGGAGCCGGTTTACAAAGTCATTGAGGATCCTGTAAGCAGAAATAGATTAAAACGACAGTATAGTTATGCATTGTCCTCCCCCGTCCTCCTGCCCCTCCTCCCTGTTTACTCACCTCCCCTGTTCCCCTGCCCCTCCTCCGTTTCCCCACCTCCCCCGTCCCCTCCTCCTC
>JACXGI010002480.1:0-10562 GCA_016801175.1 Esox masquinongy | reverse complement strand
CATTGAGGAAGTATTTTACTACTACTGGGTTGGGTGGTTACCCCACCTTGCTATTGTAAGATGAATGCAGTAACTGTAAGTCACCCTTGATAAGCTAATCTCCTACATGTTAAAATGAAGACTAGAGTGCAATAATATATAGTTATTTCTAACACAGTCACAAACCAATGCATGTCTATAAGACATGATGTCCTACTTAAGTTGGAAACCACATATAAGTGATAGATATTGGGCATGAAAAGTAACTGAATTAAGCTTGACACAATGTATGAGAGTATTAACGATCCCTGTACGAAAGACACCAGGTAGGAAATGTGATACCCCATTACTGATGGGTCCCACACAACCTGTCCATACCTCCTGATAGGAGTTTTCCATGTGACTGTCATAGACTCTATGAATAGACCCATGGATCGTAGGTTGGAACATACCATTGTGAGGAAGCCTGTCTTTACCTGATGATATGCATGTATTTTAGTTCTATTCTTGATACCTTGTGCTATATGAGGTACTGTATCGCAAGCAGTTGGGATCCACTATTGAGGGGCCCCACACAACCTGATAAGCTGTGGAGCCAGGAAACTCAAGAGGGGACACTACCAGGCCATGTAAGGTTGGGATATAGAATACACGTATGTGATTGGAAGACAGCCAGATATTGGAGGGGATGTTCTGGAGGATAAAAGACTGTGTTAGCTTTGTAATTATTGGAGAACATGTAAGAACTATGGAAGGTCAACATCATAGACTCATGCTAAATAAAGATGGCTGTCCCCTGACCTCCGGTTGCATTAATTTTGTTTGTGAATCAAAAATGGACAGAATCTAACATAAGGAACAATGTTTTGTAGTATTTGAATCAGTATGTCCTGAGATTAATGACTGATGACACATTACAGACTTTGGACATAGTGAACATTATAGTGCTCCTTTCAGGTGGACAGGAAGTTGCTGACTGACCCCAACAGCAGGAAGTGTCCAGGGGGGGCCAGGTTGAGCTGCACTGACTCTCTGAGAAGAGCGAGGAGGGGCGCCACGTTCTCTTGGAGCACCTGAGCTGGAATGCTAGCACACAGAGAGACGGTGGAGAATGTTAAATGAAGGCCCAAATTAGGAACTAGGGTGGTTTGGCAGTCTAAGCCAACATGTGAGTCTGAGCCCAGACCACTGCCATTTCAGAAACCCCTCCCCTCGCTTCCATCCAATAGACTACCAAATGACAAAATTATACTTTCATTATTATTCATATTTTTTTAAATGTCAGTGTGAATGTCTGAGTTGATATTGCTGTTTGTTACCTCTGGATGTAAGCGTAGCTGAACTGGAGCATGGGGATGTCTACCAGGGTTGACTTCTGTCACACAGGAAGGGGAGACGGAATTAATAAACTAGACCACCTTCAAAGGACCACTGGCAGCATAACCATCCTGTTTTCAGGTGTATGTGTGTGTGTGTGTGTGTGTGTGTGTGTGTGTGTACCTGGTCTCCTTTGATCTGGTGAGGTTTTTTCACCACCTCTTTGACCATCTGTAGGATGCTGTCTGTGCGCAGCGTGCCCAGGGACTTCACCAGATCCACGATGATCAGACGAGACTCACTAGCCACAGGCAAGATCTACGGAGATGAAGAGATAGATTAAGATGAGGTGGAGGAGGGGGGAAGGAGTGGGGGTGGGGGTAACTCTCATGTAAACCGTGTCTGACAGAAGGTGTGTACCAACTTTCACTGGATTTATCAAAATAAGTGTAAGAATAAAAAGTGTAGGGAATAAAAACAACATCTTTACTACAGCCTTTCTATCGAAACTAGCTTTTATGTTGACAGTTTTTACGTTCAAATTGATCAAATACTTATTTTGCTTTCATGTGGACACTTGGAAGAAACATCACGTCAGTAATTTGAAGGTCACACTTGGGTGAAGGTTTTTCATGTTAATTTGTGATACTGATCTATGGCTGTTTCCCCATTTATGTAGCCGCTGGTGAAAGGGTTCTGTGCGATTGAAAACGCTTGCCTTGTTTTTGGTGTGTCTCCTCTTACTCCTCCGGCTGCTCCACACAGCTCCCACAGAGGCCATCAGCTGAACTCCGTACTGGCCGGTCAGAGGAGCCAGGAACTCCAACACACGCTGCTTCAGGATCTTCACAAACACACACAATGAGTGGTGCCGCCAGGGAGTGACACAAATGCAATTTCAAAGCATTTTTACATTAGTACCAATCGCACGCACGCACGCATGCACACACCTTGTAGCTCTTGAAGTAGACAGAGGTAGAGCCGTGGCTGGTGTTGCGGGCGTACTCTAACCCCCTGCTCTGGGACTCCTCCCGCTTGACCACGCCCCACAGCAGAGCCATGCTGCTGAACATATACGGGAGCTCCTCGATCACCGCGTTGCGGGCGTTGCGCACGTCTGCGTGGTCGCAGGCCACCAGGGACTGACAGGGAGAGACGGAGGACGTTCAGAACACCTACCGTTTCCTTCGCTAAAACTCAACGTGGCAAAAGGGAGGCACGGGCGTGTCTCGCCAAATCGGCGGCGCTCACCTTCTTGTTGTCCAGCAGACAGTGGTGAGTCAGTGTGGTCAGCCCCTCCAGGAGGGTGAGAGGATAATCCGGAGCGATGTTCTCCTTCCTGCTGCCCAGGCCCTGTGTGGCCTTCCCCCCGTCGTGGTCGTACTGCCTGACCAGCTCCTCCAGGTTCCGGCAGATCTGGCTGATGAGCGGCGCCACGATGATGCCCAGCGAGCGCCCCAGGTAGGGCAGGGACGAACACAGCAGCGCCACCCAGTGGGGGTGCATGGCGTAGCCGTACTGCGGCTGCAGAGCCCGGGCGGCAGCCGAAACAAACATCCCCTGGGCTGTGATAGGCTGGGTCTGGACATACTGCGCTGCCCTGATGGACTGCTGGAACAGCACGGCCGTCTGCCACTCCCGTGCCAGCGACGAGGAGGCCGGCGAGAGCGGGGGGACCTCGCAGTGCTCGTCGGGGTGGAGGGTTGAGCCTGCCCCCCCCGGCCACACGTGGTACTCCAGGACGATGAGGGCCTGTAGGAGCTTGAGAAGCTCCATCTGCAACGGATACTGCTCCTGGCCCCCGCCCCCGCCCACATTCACCAGGCTCTCCTCAGACAGCGCACCCTGGTCGTCCAGCAGGTCCAGATCCGCCGCGGCGGGGCCCTTGTCCGCCCCTCTCTGGCTGACATACATGGAGGCCGACAGGGTGAGGAGGCTGTACTGCTGCACCTTGCAACCAGCCAGCAGCCTCCGGATGGCCTCAAGTCGGACCGTGGCCTGGCCCTGGCCTCGCGCCACGCCGCCCAGCTCCGTCACCAGCCGGGTCAGAACCCCCACGCTCTTCACCTGGACCTCCCGGTTCCACTGCAGCTCCCTGGGGCCCAGGGTGAGGTAGGACGGGAAGTGGGAGCGGAGGAACCTCAGGCACAGGGACACCAGGAGCTCGATGAGCAGGGCCGGGGGAAGGGAGGGCGAGGAGGTGGACGAGAGCAGGCGGCCGAAGAAGCCTCTTCCGTCCTGGGCCTGCTGGTGGCGCTGGAGCAGATTGGAGACCAGGTTGAGGTGGGCGGCTGAGCTGGTATCCAGGGAGGTGGAGGAGAGGGCTTCCACCAGAGGCCGCTGGGCGCTGCTCCTCAGCAGGCTGTCCAGGAGAGCCAAGCCGTGAAGCAGATGGGCCCCGCCCCCAGGCACAGAGTAGAGCAGAACATGGCGGAAGAGGGAGTCAATGGCTTCCCTCTTTTCGCGTTCCTGTTTGAGGAGACGCGACCGTGCCATGGCTTCCAGCTCCAGGTCCTCCTCCTCCTCACTCGAGAGCGAATCCGACACCTGCGTGCGTTCAGACTCCACCCTCCTGAGATGGTTGGCCATGCCTCCATCCTCCAAGCTACAACCAAAAGTGGCAGAGCCGGAGGTGGAGTTCTCCGTGGAGAGCTGGGCGCCGCTGGAGTCTGCTGACTCTGTGTGTTCGCTGTCCTCCTCTTCGTCCGGTTCGTCTTCCCCCTCGGTGGCTTCACTGTCGCTGCCTGACGCCCCGGTGGAGTTGGCCAGTGGTATGGTCTCCGGCTCGTGCTCTAGCTCCTCCCACAGGGTCTCCCGGTCCACCAGGATCATGTGACCCAGAGTACCCTCATCTGGTTGTATGGCAGCCGCAGAAAACTTTGCGGTGCTTTGACTTCGGCTGTTTACATTTTTCAGATTACCTACAGGGAACAACGTGTGTGTTAGCATACCAAACACACACAGACACACTAGGAGTATAACCTAAATCTAAACCCAGCCAACAATTACCAAAGAACGAACACATGCACACGCACGCACGCACACGCTAACCTGTGATGAGGTTCTGTTTGACAGTCTGGACGGTGCAGCGCTGGGTTGAGGGGTGGAGGAGCAGAAGGAGAACAGGCTCCAGGATTCGGACCACGTCCTGCAGAGAGAGAGCCCTGACCAGCCAGCACTGGGCTGCAGCACTCACAGAGCCATCCGGGCTGTTCAGGCAGTCCATCACTACACACAGAGACCTAAGAGAGACAGAGACAGAGAGACAAGGATGAAGAAGGGGAGACAGAGAGGAAGAGGATGGAAGAGGCGGAGAGGGAGAGAGATAAGGAGTGAGAGATGAAGAGTGAAAGACAGAAAGATATCCAGTCCATCTTTAATCTCAAGAAATTATGAGTCATTATTAAAAACTTTAAGTGTTTTGTACAAGGGAATTACTAGATTACTAAAACTACAAATGTGATAATAATGATTAATCAATGATTAATTAACTTTATTAATAAACTACTAATGTTTTATTTGTAATAGTTATGAAGTGTTGACCTAATATGTACTGACCGGTCAAAGGAGCGGTTTAGAGACATGGTCCGGTTTGAATGAATCTCCCTGGTGAGGTGCCACAGTAACGAGAACCTGTGTAGAGCTTCCAACCGTACAGTCTGAGGGACACAAAAACACATAATTAAAAACACCACGCCTTTGATGCTGACCTTATTTTGTAACTGCAATCCATCAAATGCTTGTGTTTCACTGTCGTGTGCAACCGAAATGACTAATTATGTCATTCATGTGGGGGTCACTTTTGCATAATTCTTTAATCTGGGTCATTCTGCTAGATGACAGAATTTTGCATTCCTTTTAAATGTTAGGTTGAAATTTTGCACCAATAACACATTTTAAAAGCCTGTCATATTTTTGGTTAAATATTAAACAAAGAATTTAAGAAATTGTTTTTATAATACAAAAAAATCCTACTAACCATGTGCAACATAAAAGAAGATTTCAGTCAGATTAAACCTTTACCAATAGCTAGATTTCAACCCAGTGCTCAAAAAGAATACTCAACTAGTTATTAAAAAAGATTGGCATTTTCCCACCAGTTGTGTGCTTCAATCAAACGTTTACGGATAAAAAGCATAGCATAAAGAAGCAAAAATATTATTAACAATAATACAAAATAATAATAAATAGGCAATAATTGTGACACATCTTGAATAAGTCTGATGTGACCTGATTAACAAATTGTTATTTAAAATTTTTTGTCTGAATTAAAGGTTAGATTTTTAAAGGTTAGATTTCTAGTATTGGTGTTGTTCAAGCTTAGAAAAAAGGTATTACATTTTTTCATAGCATTTTGGGCTCATCTTTACCAAGAGAGATGGTAATTCTGGAAGGCATAGTATTTGTTTTATTTGTCAAACGACAGAAAGCTTCAACTGTCATGTCACCAGAGTAAGACTTTCTGACTTTAGTGAATCCATAGGTAATCTGCAGGAAATTGTTGGATGGAAACATTGTTGCTGTAAAGCCTTAGTTTTTTTTGTTGCTTTGACAAAGTAATTCCTGAAGATGAATCCCTTCTTCATGTGTCATGTTGGTATAATACATCTGGAAAAGCAATATCCCAGGTCTTTTCTATCTTGTATTTTTAGTCATTGCAAGTTTATTTTACTGTTTCTTTTTGCCATTTCTTTTCCGAGCCATTGGTGAGAGGGCTCTTTAAGGAATTCCATAAATGAAAACATGAAATGTGTTGATTATTGAATTGAACAAAGGTATTAGTAAGCATAATGGACTGTGGTGGGGTATTGGAAGAGCACCGAGTCAACCAGATGTATTCTGCTTGAATAAACAAACCGCCTTATCTATTTCTTGGTGCTTGGAGGTACTATCTGAAGCTACACAACCTTTGGGGAGCTACAAAAACAGCCTGCAGCTGTGATGACGGAAAGCAGAGTTGCCTGACTACATAGTGCAGAAGGGAGCTTATTTAGACTGGTCAGATAGACCCTGGGCCAAGTACAGACAGTCAGTGAAGATGGATTGCTAAACTGTACTTCGTTGCTATACCCTGCTGCACACTGTGTGTGACATCTGTTATATCGCCTGCAAGCTTGTAATAAAATATCATAAGATGCTTATACCAGTTCCCTGAATAGAATATTATGCTTTGTTAGGTTTCTGGAAAACTCACAGACAAACCTAGAGTAGCGGACACAGAGTTAAGACCACATCAATTACAATTAGAAATAAAATGGTGTGTGTGTGTTTTGTACCTTGTCTCTGTGTAGTAAAGCCTGACAGATGATGTCCTCACAGATGGATGCGGAGGGGGCCAGGCAGTGGAGCCGATAGAAGAGCTCCACACAGGAGGTGTGCTGCTCTCGACGCTCCATGTCCAGCTGAGCCCACAGCACCTGAGCCACCCGCTGCATTAGGCCAAAGGTTAGAGGTCAGCTTCAGATGACTAACATTCCTGACCATATGAGGTTACAGGCAGAGGAAATAAAATGTGAAGATGCTGTTAAAGAGGCAATTGCAGGTGACATATTCACCAAGGAAATGAACACGTCATCATATTATAAACAGAGTGCTTCAAATACTGAATACTAATTGGCTGATAGCCGGGGCATTTGTAAGCAATAAGGCACGGGGGGTGTGGTATAGGGCCAACATACCCTGACTAAGAGCTGTTCACTCTCAGCCAATAAGCATTCAGGACTGTATACCACGGGTATGACATCCCACATCACTAACCCTAACCACTATTTATTGCAATAATCACTTTGACAACTGGTTTATCTCGGTATTGTGGTTAACTGATGATATATCACGGCTAATTGCTGTATCCGGGCACTCTGTAATGATTTTCGCCGGCTACACCTACAGTAAAGCCTGGGTGAAAATGTGTAGAAAAAGTGTTCCCAATTCGCATTTCACGTGGCAGTAATAAAAGCCCCCTTGACAATGTAGACCATTGGTTTCCTAACCTGGTAGAAGTCTGTGCACTGCTCGATGACATCAAGCAGCCCAGGGTAGATGAGGGGCACTGTGACCATCTGTAGCTGCCCGCTGAGGGGGTTGGCGCCGCTGGCCTGGTAGCGCCTAGTCTTGTCCTGTATGACCAGGGCCAGGGACTGGGAGTGGTTGATTAGCTCCAGCAGGGAGGACACAGCTGTGTGCTGCACCTGGTAGTCCCTCGACAGGCAACACAGGGTCATCAAGGACCTCAGCCACACGGGCAGGCTGTCCACGTCACTGCCTGAAGAAAATCATTTATGAAGAAAACGCATTAGCTACCTTCCATTCAGTCAATGTTAGCTATAAAACAAGGTGAAACCACGTTACTAAGCAGCGATGGGGATAGGAGTACACAAAGCTTTTGCTCCGAGCTCTTCATAGGAATTTAGAAACCGGTACCCAGAAAGCCTGCATCACTAACAGTGTTGTAGAAGAGTTAAACAAATGTACCTTTGTGGATTCAGTTGCGCGAGTGCAACATGCAACAATCCTGTGTGGCTAACGAACTGCTGAAGGTTTGCGTGGAAGTCTATAATATGACCCGTGCGTGTAAGTCAACACGCGGTGCGATGTGTGACCTCACCTGTGTGGTTGAACATGTGACTGTAGAGTCCCTGGCTCTCCTCCTCACTGAGGTATAGGGGAAAGGTGGTGCACTCCAAAAGCAGATGACAGAGAGCCACAAACGCCTGGCGGCACTCCTCCGAAATCTCCGACCTGCCCCGGGGCATGTAACCAGCACCCCAGTCCACCCCTCTTCCCGTGCCCCTTCGTCCCTTCTTCCTCTCCGCGGGGAGCCCTTGGACAGGGGGGTCGGAGATAGGGGCCCCTGGACTGGAGGATGGTTTGTCTTTGATATGACGGCCCTCCGGGAGTGAGGCCTTTTGATCGGGTAAGAGGACGGTGGGGTGAGGCTGCACACCCTCCTCCGGCCCTCTGACTTCCTCCACCTGAACCAGTAGGTACCTGGGGGTGGGGGGGGGGGTGATCAAGCGGGTTCACTGTGTGCAGCTTGCTTAATGATTGTGTGTCAAATGTTTACCTGATGTGATCATGTTCTGTACCTGGTAGTGACGAAGGCCAGGATGTCTAGGAGACACTGGGTCATGGTTTCCACGACGCCCCCCTTCCTCCACACGCCCTCGCCCTCCTTGACAATCCACGCCTCCCCCTCGGTGCTAACGGCCACCCCTGGGAGGAGCTGCTGCTCCGAAGGCGAGGCACTGATGCCCAATCCGCTGTCTTCCGACCGAAGGGGCAGGAAGGCTTCTTCTCCCTCTCCAGGGCCAGTGTCTTGCTCCGCTCCATTCAGCTCGGGCTCTTCCTCTGGTTCCGCTTTGTCATGGTCACCGTTCAACTGATCACCCTCTTCGTCCTTCTCTTTTTCCTCATCCCTCTCCTTTTCTGCATCCTGTATCTGAGGAAATAACCCATATGATCGGGGCCCTACCTCATCGCATCAAACTCTGCAGCAGCTTCAGGGACAGTTGACGATGGATTCAAATTTCGATAAGCTTTGTGTTCGTTCAACCTTGAAGCAATCGTCGCCACAAATGTTCTGGAGGAGAGGGCATACCTCGGCCAAGAACCACAATTGAGCTTGGTACCCTACCTACTACAAGTACTTGTTACAGTGTGATGTGACTTGAATATTATGCAGCACAAATTTACATACATACAGTACATATCAGTGAAATAAAAAGAGAAAGATACAATACCGCTACATAAACAATGTGCATTATCACAGAAACAAGTACAGAAATATCAACAACGTGTCGCTATAATCATAACTTGTATTTTGCGGACCACATACAGTACTACGGCAGGTTGAAAACCACTGACAGAGAGGCCTGTGTTACACCAAAAAAAGAACACACAAAACAACACACAAACACAGAAAGAATCTGACCTGAACATGTTCAAAGCTCTCCTCTTGTGCCAGTGCTTCCACTTCCTGCGTCCGTGCCTCCACGTCCATATAAGCCACGGGCATCTGGATCTTACTCAGCACCTTGAAGCATGCACGCAGGCCCTGCGTGAGCTCAGACAGCTCCAGGGAGATCGTTTCCGCGCGGATCGCCTGTAGCATGCGGCCTAGCATCTGGGGCAGGAACTGAGACTGGATGTCAGCATGGAGCTCCTTTTGGAGTGGCCACAGAAACACGCCAAACAGGGAGGGTGAGAACGAACAACAGAGGAAAGGGTGTTTTTTATTTTATTTTGTGTTTTTCTGTGTCTCTGTGCATGCGGATGTGTGCACGTGTATGTGTGTGTGTGTGTGTGTGTGTGTGTGTACCAGTGGGATGACATCCAGAAGGAAAATGATAAGTGTGGAGATCTCTGTCACAGAGGGGGCAGGGCAGGCACTCTGATCCAGAGGAGGTTCAGTTGGGTTGCTATCCAGACAGAGACAGGAAAAACATAAAAACACATTTGAGTCAGGGAAAGATGCCGTCTAGCAGCAGAGCCGCTAGGCCAGCCGATGGAGGAGTAGAGTCCCTGTTGGTGGAAGTGCTACCTGATGCAGGTGCAGAAGTGGCCGGTCATGTAGTCCCACAGGAACTCACTGTTCATGGAGCTCACCAGCATGTTCACCGTCTTTATGATCTCCGACGCGTTCTTGTTCTCTTTTATTTTACTGCACAGAAAACACCATACGGACCACACATTACCGACACACCCACAGCAGGGCGCTCACAACAACAAAATTCAATAAGCGACAAGGAAAATCTGACGACAAACAACCCCAGTGAAAGCCATCGACTCGCGTGCGACTTCGCTGTCCATTCATCGGTTCCGCGGCCATTCTCTCACCTCGCGAGCTGGTTGCCTGACAGGCCCATTGTGACGATGGTCCCCTCGCCCAGCATCTCCCTGCAGTAGCTGTAAAAAGCCCGGACCGCCTCCAATAACACACTGCCCATCACCAGAGGACCTGAGGCAGACCATCAACATCATCAGCACTACACATTACTGACCGGCAGAGGGCATGACACTGAGTGGAGGGAAAAGGGGTGGGGAGAGAGGAGGCCCAAGGAGGCCTGTTAATGTACCGATCTCTGGTTTATCCAAGAGGCTAATGATTACACGGAAGGGTCTGAGATAATAAATCACACTCTCTGGGTCCGCCTCCACATCCTTCTGTTTCAGGATGTTGATCAAAGCCTAAGGATAGAGACACACACACACACACACACACACACACACACACACACACACACACACACACACACACACACACACAC